>CAUYLG010045411.1:0-13167 GCA_963573385.1 Cacajao melanocephalus | reverse complement strand
CAGTCTATCATCGATGGGCATTTGGGTTGGTTCCAAGTCTTTGCTATTGTAAACAGTGCTGCAATGAACATTTGTGTGCATGTGTCCTTATAGTAGAACAATTTATAATCCTTTGGATATATACCCAGTAATGGGATTGCTTTTTCTTCTTGTTTTTTTTTTTTTTTTTTTTTGAGACCTCTTGTTGCCCAGGCTGGAGTGCAATGGTGCGATCTCGGCTCACTGCAACCTCTGCCTTCCGGGGTCAAGTGATTCTCCTGCCTCAGCCTCCTGAGTAGCTGGGATTACGGGCACCCACCACCATGCCCAGCTAATTTTGTATTTTTAGTAGAGACAGGGTTTCTCCATGTTGGTCAGGCTGGTCTCGGACTCCTAACTTCAGGTGATCTGTGCGCCTCAACCTCCCAAAGTACTGGGATTAAAGGTGTCAGCCACCGCACTTGGCCTCAGGTATTTCTTTATAACAGTGTGAGAACAGGCTAATACACAAATGAAAAGGCTGCCTTTTTCTTTTCTTTTCTTTTAAGCAGAGTTTTGCTCTATCACCCAGGCTTTAGTGCTCACAGCTCACAGCAGCTTCAGCCTCCTGTGCTTAAGAAATCCTCCTGCCTCAGCCACCTGAGTAGCTGGGATTACAGGTATGTACTGTCACAACTGGCTTTTATTTATTTATTTTTGTAGAGATGGGATCTCCCTGTATTCCCCAGGCTGGTCTTGAAATCCTGGGCTCAAACAGTCCTCCTGCCTCAGCCTTCCAAAGTGCTGGGAGTAAAGGTGTGAGTCACTGCACCCACCAAAAAGGCTTCTGAAGGCTGGTGATGCTGACCTGAGCCTGATGGGTTTCAATCCAGAATCCAGCTGAACTCACACTGACTGGAAGCTCGATCCCCAGCCATTGGCAAACCCAACCCCTTTCCTCCAGGTAGAAGCAGGACTTTCTTTTTGGTGGGAGGGTGGGTGGGGGTACGGGGTGGTGGGGGGGTGGGGATGGGGAGGCGGGAGGACAGGGAGATGGGAAGCTGGATCTATGGTGGATGACTTATCTAGGAGGGTCTGACTCTGCGAATCGAGTCGTGTGTCCCCACACTCTATCAAACCAGCTTACAGCGTTTTGGGCCAGTGACGATGTAGACACAAAGTGAGGCCAGAGGTACAGGGACCCTTCCCAGATCCCCTCAGGTAGGCTGGGGCAATGCAAACCTGGCTGGTAATCAGAACGGTCTGTAGGGAGGGCTCCACCCTAGGGAGTCTTATTGTCCTGGCCCGGAAGGGGCCTGGGAATCTGCATTTGTAGCCAGTACCCCCTGTAATTGATGCTGCTGCATTGGTGAGAAACTATCGTATCTAGGATTGCAAGGTTTCTGCTCAGGCTCCTGGCTTGGAATGGGGGAGGAATCCAGGCCTGTGGTTGGAGACTTGAGTCTCCTGGGGGAGAAGATGGAGAAAGTGATGGAACGAAGCTGCCAGAGCTAACTGAGCAGGAACTCTGGAGCCAAATGGGGTGAAAATCCTCCTGAGCTGTGTGACTTACGGCAAGTGTCTTAACCTCTCTGTTTGTCTGTTTCCTCATGTATATCATGGGATGATCTAGTTCACCTTGCAGGGATTTTGCAGGAAGAGTTAACTGAATGAGTTAATATACAAGGAATGCTTTGCCTAGTGCCTGATAGTTTCCTAACAACAATGCTATTCTTTGCAATCCAAGGAAATCTGTCTTTTGTAAACTTTTCCACGATTTCCTGGCACAATAACTGTTCCTTTCTCTGCGTGAAGTCTGTCCATGGTGTGCTGAAAGTTTCCTGCCTGTGTATCTCATTTCCCCACTGGCTTCTCCAAGCCAGCATCCCTCAGGATGTGGTTTTTGGCTTTTCCTCACAGCATTTAGCAGCCACACTAGAACTCATCATAGTCCCCAAGGAGCTGTGAGCTGAGGGGTCTTTTAGGTCTTCATTACTGTGGGTTGGGGGCTCCTGAACCCTGCTAGAGAAAATGCTTGAGTTGGGGGCCGGGTGCAGTGGCTCAAGCCTGCAATCCCAGCACTTGGGAGGCCGAGGTGGGTGGATCACCTGAAGTCAGGAGTTTGAGACCAGCCTGGCCAACATGGTGAAACCCCATCTCTACTAAAAATACAAAAAATTAGCTGAGTGTGATCGCACATGCCTGTAGTCCCCGCTACGCAGGAGGCTGAGGCAGCAGAATGGCTTTGAACTTGGGAGGAAGTGGTTGTAGTGAGCCAAGTTTGCACCATTGCACTCCAGCCTGGGCAACAAGAGCAAAAACCCATCTTAAAAAAAAAAGAAGAGGAAGATGCTTGCACTTGGGAAAGGGGAGGTGGAATCATTGATTTCAAAATACGAAAAGAAAATTGGCCAAGTCTAAAAGCATAAATAAGGTTTCATAAAACATGGTGTGTCAACCAGTCAACTGTGTCTTAATTTGACTGTAAGAAAACTGTATTAAAAGTACATTTAACTGTCCATCAAGAGACAAATGGTTACACAGAAAGTGGTCTGTCCATTCAGTGCATTGTTATTCAGCTGTAAAAAGGAAAGACGCGCTATTTCATATTACATGGCTGAACCCCAAAACCGTCATGCTAAGTGAGAGAAGCCAGACAAAAAGGCCGCCTACTGACCCCTTCCATTTATGTGAAATGTCCAGAATGGGCAAATCTGTAAGGACAGAAAGCCTATCAGTGGTTGCCAAGGACAAAGGTCAGAGGTGCCAGGAGTGATTGCTTACTATGTATGGGATTTCTTTTTGCAGTGAAGACGTTATAAAATTGGTTGTAGTAATGATGGCAAAACTCCCTATCTTAAAAGCCACTGAGTTGTACACTTTATTTTTATTTTATTTTGAGATGGAGTCTCACTCTGTCTCCAGGCTGGAGTGCAGTGGCGCTATCTCAGCTTACTACAACCTCTGCCTCCTAAGTTCAAGCAATTCTCCTGCCTCAGCCTCCCAAGTAGCTGGGAGCGCCTGCTGCCACCACCACCATGCCTGGCTAATTTTTTTGTACTTTTAGTAGAGACTGGTTTTTACCATGTTGGCCAGACTGGTCTTGAACTCCTGACCTCAGGTGATCCACCTACCTCAGCTTCCCAAAGTGCTGGGCTTACAGGTGTGAGCTACTGTGCCCAGCCGAGTCGTGCACTTTAAATGGGCGGAGTGAGCCAAGTATGGTGGCATGTGCCTGTAGACCCAGCTACTTGGGAGGCTGAGGTGGGAGGATCACTTGAGCCTAGGAGGTTGAGGCTGCAGTGAACTATGATCACACCACTGCAGTCCAACTTGGGCAACAATGAGACCCACCATCTCAAAAACAAAACAAAAAACACCGTGAAACCCAAAAGTTGTGGGTGGAGGTGAGTTGGAGGTGAGAGAAGCAGAGGTGTGGGACCCAGGATGAGCGCCGAGCCGGTGTGAGCAGATCCTTGGCTCCCGAATTACTTCCTTGTCCTCTCTGAGGCTGTGAACCTGGAGCTCTGCAAAACCCGCTGCTGCTGTGACATGAGCCACTTCCAAAGGCCTTGCTGAACCAGACCTCCCATTGGCTTTTCCTAACCAGAGCACTGGGAAAGACAAACCCAACATTAGATCACACAACTAGATAGTGGCGATGGTTGCACAATGTCATGAGTGGACATGCTGCCACTAAGCTCAATACTTCAGAGTGGTTAAAATGGGCCGGGTGCGGTGGCTCACTCCCGTAATCCCAGCTGTTTGGGAGGCTGAGGTGACTGGATTGCTTGAGCCCAGGAGTTCCAGACTACGTTGGGTAACGTAGTGAAACCTCGTCTCTACAAAAAAAAAAAAAAAAAAAAAAAAAGTAGGTGGGCGTGGTGGCACAGAGCCTGTAGTCCCAGTTACTTGAGAGGCTGAGGCAAGAGGATTGCTTGAGCCCAGGAGGTGGAGGCTGCAGTGAGCCCTGATCATACCACTGTACTCCAGCCTTGGTGACAGAGTGAGCCTGTCTTTTTTTTTTTTTTGAGATGGAGTCTAGCTCTGTTGCCCAGGATGGAGTGCAGTGGCACGATCTCGGCTCACTGCAAACTCTGCCTCCCGGGTTCAGGTGATTCTCCTGCTTCATCCTCCCGAGTAGCTGGGATTATAGGCTCCTGCCACCATGTCCAGCTAATTTTTATATTTAGTAGAGACTGGGTTTCACTGTGCTGCTCAGGCCGATCTTGGACTCCTGACCTCATGATCTGCCCCAAGACCTCCCAAAGTGCTGGAATTATAAGCAAGAGCCACCAGGCCTGGCAGTGACCCTGTCTTTTAAAATAAATGGTGAAAATGGTCAATTTCATATTGTTACTATATATGAAATTATACTGCAATTAATAAGAAGCAGCCACCACACTTTGTTGCCATCTGCCCTGAGATCTGTTTACAAGGCTGGAAGAGCAGTCAAGCTCCTTTTCTTCCACTAGGCTTTTTTTTCCCCTTACTGGTCAGGAGCCCCCTTCCCTTCCTCTCTGTTGGGCGGGTGGTCATTCTTTATTGGAGGCTTCTGATTGGCTGGATCTCTGTTCTGAATGCCCCCACCTCCCCTTCTTCCCTCCTGGGCTGGGAGAGTGGGTTGAAGCTGAGCCCTCCTCTTTGGGGAAAAGGTTGCTTTCAGGACGACGCTGAGCTGCTCTGGAGCCTGAGACTGGTGGCCCCAGGGCTGGCCGAGGGGTGATGCCAGTCTCCATGGGGCTCCTCCGTCTGGTCCTGCTCTGGCCGCTGGTGGCAGTGACTTTGGAGAGTAAGTAAAACTGATGTGTGTTCCTGGTTCTGTCTAGAGCGAAGCGAGGGGCAGCCCAGATGCACCTGGGATGGTGCTTTTGTAGCCATATGGCTGCTGACCTGCCTTTCCACTGCCACCTTTTGTTTTGCTTTTCTTGGGGCAGAAGAGCGGGAGATAACAGGTGAATCCTCATCTCTCACACACTTCTTCCACCACCATCCTTTGGAAACTCAGACAAGGAGGGGGGATTGGGGAGCTGCAGAGACCAACTCTGAAGCCCAGAGTGAGAAAACGCTGCCTTCCAGGCTCACTGAGCTTGAGCCCGGGGGCAGGGTGGGGGGTGTCGAGGCTGCAGTGAGCCAAGATCAGGCCACTGCTCTCCAGCCTGCGAGACAGAGTGAGATCTTGTCTCAACAAACAAAAAGCAACTTACCTTAATTATCCGAGTACCCACACTTAAAAATGTAAAAAAAAAAAAAAAAAAAAAGCAGGTGAAACTATAACATATTTTACATAACCTAATATATCCCATATATAATTAGAAAATACCAATAGAAAGTATTAATGAGATATATTTCCCATTCTTCAACATTCAATGTGTATTTTATACTTATGGCATATTTCAATTTGAATGCTAAATTTTCATTGCAAATACTTGATCTCTTTAGATGTCTTAAAATATAGAGTTGAGAAAGTATGTTTAGTTACTGTGCTAAGTTGTTTCAAACATATTTGAAAGTTTTCTTTTTTAAAAAATAGTTTTTATAGAGATGGGGATTCACCATGTTGCCCCAGCTGGTCTCGAACTCTCAGGCTTAAGCAATCCTCCCAAAGTGCTGGGATTACTGGTATGAACCACTGCACATGGCTAAAAGTCTATTAATAATTAAATTGAGTATTGGTTTTTCATTTAAATAAAATTAAACAAAAAGTTTCTGTGTAACTTGTAACATTTCAGATGCTTAATACCCACATGCTGGACAGCACAGGCCAGATTGTGGGGTCTTTTATTAGTTGTAACTGATTGTTTTGATAGTTGGGCTTTTATTTCAGCATATAACACTGCATGGCATACCATAGGTGCTCGGTAAATTGTGTTGGCTTCATAAAAGAATGCACATGGATCAGAATTGACAGCTGAGAAAGCTGAAATGGGACTTGATTGCATTTGCTGGCTTGAGATGACATTGATTTCAGTCCATTTCAGGTCTCTTTCTAGAAGTGAGTCAGATCTGACTGAAGAATTCTTTATTGCCAGTGTGCAACATTGTCCCATCCTTGGTTAATATGTTATGAATCTATCATTGCATTTCATTTTTCTGAAATTTTAAAAATATTTTACATGTGTTTTTTAAGTGTTCAGGAAGTGGAAGGGGTGGGGTACAGGGTGAATTCAAGCACAAGGCTCTCGAAGCTCAGCTCACTTCCGCAGGTCATGGTGGATGGAGGCCAGCGGGCCAGGCTGCTTTGTAGCCTAGCTGAGCAGGAAAGCAGATGCAGGGATTGTCTGTTGAGCAAACGAGCAGAATGCTGGGCTTGCGCACAGATGAGAATGTAATGATTATGCACACATACGTTTAACTTGGTGCCCACTGTCTGAGTCATCAGAGACTTGAAGGGAAGTTGGAAGGGAAATTGATTGGGTTGAATGTCTTTGAAACGTGATTTTATTTGTTGATACTCTAATTGAATGCAAAGAGGGATTTGTTAGATGTATCAGAATATTTAGGGGAAAAAACCCTGCCAAATATTCTACCATGTTCTGTTGTTTCAAAGGCTCTAAACAAAATGGTATATAATGTACCACTGCTCACACCCCTCCCCATTTTGGGGAAATGATTTGTTTTTCTTTTCCTTTTTTTTTTTTCCCCAGACAGGGTCTCACTGTGCTGCCCAGGCTGGAGTACAGTGGTGTGATCTGGGCTCACTGCAACCTCTGCCTCTCAGCTCAAGCAATTCTCCCACCTCAGTCTTCTGAGTAGCTGGGACCACAGTAGCTGCCCCACCATGCCTGGCTAATTTTTTTTTTTTTTTGTAGAGGGGGTTTTGCCATGCTGGCCAGGCTAGTCTTGAACTCCTGAGCTCCAGCCATCTGCCCACCTCGGCCTCCCAAAGTGCTGGGATTACAGGCATGAGCCACCTTGCCCAGAAACAATTGGTTTTTTGAGGGATCAAACAGGTTTTTGAGGGATCAAATAGGTCAGCATATGTAGCAATGATCAGTCGTGCAGCGGGGTAGCTTTGAGGATGGAAGTGGTATTACTGAAACGCCATCCCTTGGAAATGGCTGCAGATGGATGCCTGGTTAAGGCGCAGGAGGATGTGGATGGTGGCTGGGAAAGATCCCACAAGTGGCTGGCAGGAAGGGGAAACAAGACTTAAAAGTAGGTGGCAGTGGAAGGGCTGGGTGGCTGGAGGGAGAGAAGAAGGGAGGGAGGAAGGGGTGCTGACCTTCCCAGGGAGACAGCTCTGGAAATCCCTGGCAGTTTCCTCAGCAGCCTGAACTGGGGGCCAAGGGGCCACCTCACCACGTCTGCTAATGCCCTGGTTGTCCTCTACCCCTTCGATGGTGGGAGAAGGGAGACACCCACCGGGGAGTGGCAGCAGCTCCTGCCATTTCCTGCAGCAGCCTTCTTGGTCTTGCCTTTGCTGGTTCTCTGTTCATTCACGCATTTGCTCACTTACTCTGATTCATTCAGGGTGAGGGTAAGGCTGGAGACTCTGGAGCCAGAGTGCCTGGCTTCAAATCCTAGTGCTCCACCGTTAGCCAGCTGTGTGTACCTGGGCAAGTCACTTCAGGACTAGGTGCTTTATCTGTAAAATGGGAGTAAGAAGAGCACTGACTTGGCTGCATTGTCAGGGAGATCAAACAAGATGAATTAATAAAGTGGCGCAAGTGTTCATCGTATGCATTTATCCAATCTTTCCAGCCTCCACTGGATTCCTGGAGCTGGCGGTTACAACGTTAAATAGGACAACCAAAATAATTAAATCACATACCAATTTTGAAAGCATTCCATGGAGAATAGGGTGCTATATAGAGATGGAGGTAGGAAACCTACTCAGGACAGGGTGGTCAGGGTGGGCCAAGGAGGGACATTTATGCTGAGACCTAAGGGATGCTGGGACATGGAGGGCAGGAGGAACAGAGTTGAGGCAGGTGGGAATGGCATGTGCTAAGGCCTTGAGCTGGAGAGGAGCCACCAGCATACCTGGAGGGCAAGAGAGGGGCAGGCACAGCCTGCTTGTCTGATTAGGGCTTTACTGTAAGTCTGTGTGTTTGGGGGGAGTGTGGTGGGGAGGAGCCCCAGGAGCTGTTAAGCAGGGAGTGATGTGATGTGATCTGATCTGTTTTTAAAGACTGACTCTGGCTGCTGGGAGGAGGATGAGTCATAGACACAGGGAAAATAGCAGGCTCCTTCAGTCATCTGGGCAAGAGGAGATGTGGCTTTGCCTAGAGTGAGAGCCACAGAGTCAGAGGCATGTGGGTAGGAGAGAGGAGGGATGCATAGGAGGAAGAATGGGAGGGGCTCGGAGGAGAGGGGATGGGGGATGGATAGATGGATGGATGGATAAGGGGAGTTGGGGAGCTGGATGGATGGATGGATGTGGGGGAGTGCGTGGACGGATGGATAGGAGGTGGGAGAGGGCGGATGGATGGATGGGGTGGTGGGTGGGTGGATGGATAGATAGGATGGGTGGATAGGAAGGGGGAGTGGGTGGGTGGGTAGGTAGGTGGGTAGGTGGAAGATGGGTTGGGGTGGGTGGGTGGATGGTTGAATATGGGGAGTGGGTGAGTTAACAGATGGATAGGAGTGGGGAGTTGGTGGGTGGGTGGATAGGTGGGGGGAGTGGGTGGATGGATGGGAGTGGATACAGGTAGATGGGTGGATGGATGGATAGGAGGAGGTAGTGGGTGAATGAGTGGGTGGGTGGATAGATGGATAGCGGGGGAGTGGGTGGATGGATGGATAAGGGGGGAGTGGGTGAGTGGGTTGGTGGGTGGATAGATAGCAGCGGGGAGTGGGTTGGTAGATGAATGAGAAGGGGAGTGGGTGGATGGATGGATAGGAGGGGGTTGGGGGCAGATGGATAGGAGGGGGCTGGGGAGGTGGATAGGAGGGAGTGTGGGGGGTGGATGGATGGATAGGAGCCGGGATCGGGTGGGTGGATGGATGGATGGGAGTGGGGATGGGTAGATGGACTGATGGATGAGAAGAGTGGAGACCTGCATTGGGTGATGGAATTGGCAGAGCTTACTGACATTGGACTCAGGTGGTGATGAGGGGTGTGGAAGCGCGAATGATTGCCAGCTTGAGCTATCAGGGATGATAGTGCCAGTACCCAAGATGGGGAAGAGCGAATTGGACAGGTAGGGAAATTGCTTTCAGTCTTCGTGGCCCTCCCTCCCCTGGGGACATTTTGCAAAATCTGGGGAGAGCTGGCAATATCATTTCTCATCCCATTAGCCTCCCTGAACCCTTAAATGTCTTCTTTCTTGAGTAGGTCAGTGGCCCATAGGGTGGGGCTATCCTATGCCTCTTTCTGGCCTCACCCTGGTTCCATCTGATTTGCAATTTCAGAGATTCCAGAATCACAGGTGGGGCAGGCAGCCTCCTGTATGACTGCATGCGCAGGTGAGTGATTCTCTCACGATGGCTGATCACACCTCTTGACCAGGAGCCTGAGCCCAGTACAGGGCCCGAGGGTGAAGCTGTCAGATCGAGGGTGAAGCTGTCAGATCGGATCAGAGACAGCCCCAGAGGGCCCTGACTGTTCCCAAAGATACTAGTTTGGAGGACCAAGTCTAGTTCTGCAAAGGCCACCCACAGAGTTAGAGAAAGGTAAGCAAGCTCAGAGTAAAATGCCTTAAGCCATCCCAGCCCGCAAGGCCCGGGACTTTTTTCCTCATACCTGTGGGCCGCAGGTGGGATAAATGTCTTTGCCCAGGTGATGCCATTTGCATTTTGGAGTGGAGCAGATAAAAAAGCCTCGGGAAGAAATTCTTTGGAAAGAGAGAAGCATCTTAGGAATATGAGGTGTGGTTCTGTCTCAAGGAAATTGACATGAGAATGTCAATTCAATCACAAGCCTTAGGGAGGGGTGAGGTGTCATAATTAGGTTTCACACTTGATCCCCTGGCCTCAATAGAAGGTTAGAGATTTGGCTGGGGAATTACAGACCTGTCTGTTCCCTAGATCAGCTCTTCCCCAGAGCAGTTACTCTTCTCACCCCGAGATCCCACAAGGTTGGCCAGCTTTACAGCTTTGTCTTCTGTGAAGATCAGGATAACAGCCCCCCCAACGCCACCTGATATCCGTGAAGGTGGTAGGTGAGGAGTCAGACTGCCAAGGGTGGAATCCCAGCTTTGTGACCTTGTGTAAGTTAGTTAACCTCTCTGAGCCTCAGTTTCTTCCTCTGTAAGGTGGAGAAAATAGAGTATTCACCTCAAAGTTGGTTATGAGGCTTAAATGAGTTACTGCAGATGAATGCTTCTCCGCTGGGGTAATTGTGGCCCTCCCTCCCCTAGGGACATTTTGCAAAGTCTCGGGACATTTTTGGTTGTCACAACTGGGCTGTGTTACTGGCATCTTGTGGGTAGAGGTCAGGGATGCTGCTAAATTTCCTGACAACACACAGGACAGCCCTCACACACAGAATTCTCTGGCCCCAAATGTTAATATTGTCCAGGCTGAGAAACCTTGACATGAGAAGAAGGCTTAGCCCATCATGACACTGGCTAGCACTTACTGTTAGTATCTTTATTTTCTTTTTCACCCTTATGAGGATATGCAGCTACCCAACCTTTCCCCAATCTGGGGACAGGAAGCTCAGGGCCCAGATGGAGAGAGAGAGGTGCGAGCAAGGGTGCTTGGAGGTGGAGTTGGGATCCCAGATGGCTGCAGATTGTCAAGGTGACATTACTCTCTCTCTCTCTCTGCCCTCCAGGGTCAGCTGTGCCCCACCGCCCTGTGGGCACCACAGATACACCTATCACTTTTCCACCAGCACCAGCCTGCAGGAGGTCCCGGTGGAGGGGAGTGGCCTTAGCCTCCAAGGCTTGGCTGTCCTTAATGTGCTTGTCCCATGCCAGATGGCTTTACAGGTGAGTGTCTTTGGGTAACTGGGAGATCATGTTGATACTGGGGAGGACCCAGAGGAAGCCACAGCCCGTCACCTCCTATTGCCAATTTGCTTGATAAGCAGAGGAACTTTCTGAGAAATACTATATTTGGCAAGTGAGGGCCCTCGAGAGGAGTGTGGAAAAGTGGTGCCATTTTGGTTGTAAGAGGTGCATAGAGGGTCCACTGGGGGAATAGCAGAGGTTCAGGAAGGAATATTTTTAGGGCAGGTTGCGGGAATTCCTTGGAGCGAGAAGAGCCATAGAATGGGGACATACTGTGACCTAGGGGTGGACTGAGAGCCACATCTGCAGGTCTAAGGATTAGCAAAGTCAAACTGAGTCAAGGCCTTTGGACAACGGAATAGACCAGGTAGAAGTCTATTCCCAGGAAGGTCTGCCCTGGCCTGTTTTCTGCTAGACACTGGCCTGGCAGTTTCTGGGTCCACAGGCTCAGATTAAAGGCAAACACTAAGGTACAGTGGTGGTAGGTCCTAGGTTAAGGCAGAATTATGAGCTAGGCCCACTTGGTGGTTGTAGGTTTCTTTTCATTAAGATTTTCTGGAAGCTCCTCAATGTTTTTGCAAGTGGAATTGCTTGCCCATTTGCCTCTGTCCCGTTTCTGATAACCCTCATATTTTTTCCTGGATAAACCCTCTCACCCCCCCATAAGTGGCCTTTTAGTTTCTGCTGGAGTCTCATCTTGTATTGTGATGCATTTTTGTACTGGCTGAAGCACTTGCTAACAAGAGTTTCTCAAAACTGTTTTGTTGCATTTTCACGTAGACCACAGAATGGGGTCTTTGATGGAGTGGCCCTGAGCTGCCTCTGAATTCTTAAAGTGTCCAAAATGTCAGAACTGCTGCTTTATTAGTCTTTGCCATCCTTTTACACCCTTCAAAACACTTGTTGTTTTTATCTGCAGGGCCAGTTCTCACAAAGCAAACTGTGCTCTGTTGCAGTTTTATTCATTTGTTTGCTTTAAGCATTTAAGAAAAGTTGCCAATGTCAAATGTTGGCAAGGGTATAAAGAACTGGTGTGTTTCAAAGATTCTAGATGAAAATGGAAAGTTTCTGACCCCTTCGGAGGTTAATTAATTAAACATATTTTTAGAGTAAAAAGTGTAAAAATCACAAATCTTCAAAACAAGGAATTTACATAAACCAAACACCTATGTAGTTATCCACCAGAGCAAGAAACAAAATATAACCCCCAGAGCCACCTTCATAATTCTTCTTGGTCACTTCTCCCAAGGGTATAGCTTTTTTTTTTTTTTTTTGAGATGGAGTCTCACTCTGTTGCCCAGGCTGGAGTGCAGTGGCACAATCTCAGCTCACTGCAACCTCTGCCTCCCCAGTTAAGGCGATTCTCCTGCATCAGCCTCCTGAGCAGCTGAAATCACAGGTGCACACCACCACATCCAGCTAATTTTTGGACTTTTAGTAGAGACAGGGTTTTACCATGTTGGCCAGGCTGGTCTTGAACTCCTGACCTCAAGTGATCTGCCTGCCTTGGCCTCCCAAAGTGCTAGGATTACAAGTGTGAGCCACTGTGCCTCGCCTGCCTTTTTTATTTCTATCACCATAGATGAGTTTTGCCTGTCTTTGAACTTCTCTCTGATGGAATTGTACAGGATGCTTTCCTCTGTGTCTGGCTTATTTGTATTTTTTTTTTTTACTGTAATTATCATATGGAATACACCATTTCAACATCTTAAGTGTATAATTCAGTGGTATTAAGTACTTTCACAGTGTTGTACAACCATTACCACCCTCCATCTCTAGAACTTTTTCATCGTCCTAAATAGCTCTGTACGCATTGAATGGCCGTTTCCTATTCCTGCCCTGCAGACCCTGGTCGCCTCTATTCTGCTCTCTGTCTCTATGAACTTGCCTGTTTTTTAGATACCTCATAGAAGTGGAATCACATAACGTGACTGTTTGTGTCTGGCTTCTTTTACTTAGCATAACATTTTCAAGGTTCATCTGCATTGTGGCATGTAGCAGAACTTCATTCCATTTTTTTTTTAAATTATTTTTTTATTTTTTGAATAAATTCTTTTTTAATTTTTACACCATAATTCTAGTTTTTATCTTAATTGAATTGGAAAATTTTTTCAACTGCGTTAAATTTACAAAAAAAGTTCTCCCACATTACACTAAAGCATTCCTTATGTTTCATTTCCAGCAATCAGGTGTGGAATGAGTAAAATCAATTCATTGGCTCTCTTTTAATTAACTCCTTCAAATGCACATTGTTTAAAAACTGACTAGGTCAAAAATGGTTGTGCCTACAGGTTGACCTATTCGGACT
>CAUYLG010045409.1:0-29420 GCA_963573385.1 Cacajao melanocephalus | reverse complement strand
TTGCTGTTCTCCTTGTGGGGACGGGACCAGCCGAGCCGGAGTCGTCCCGTATACTCCGCGCCGAGAAGCGCCGTGCTGGGGCGCCGGCCAAAAAAGTCGCGCTGGCGACCCGTGTGGCTCCTCCGCCGGGAATCTCCTAGTCTGTTGGCAACCAAAATTCGTCTGAAAGTGCGGCGTCCACTCGCTCTCTGCGTTTTCACTGGGAGCTACAATCCTGAGCTGTTGTTAATTGGCCATCTTGGATCTCTCCCTGATTTGCATTTCTTTAATAATTAGTGATGTTGAACTTTTTTCATATGCTTGTTGGCAATGCAGATGTCTTCTTTTGCAAAATGTCTGTTCATGTGCTTTGCCCACATTTTACAGGATTGTTTTTTACCTGTTAATTTAAGTTTATTATAGATTTTGGATGTTAGACTTTTGTTACATGCATAGTTTGCAAATATTTTCTCCCATTATGTAGGCTGTCTGATTACTCTGTTCATAGCTCCTTTTGGTATACAGAAGCTCTTTAAGTCTTTTTTGTTGATTTTTGTTTTTGTTGTGATTACTTTTGGTATCTGTCATGAAATCATTACCAGGTCATATGTCCAGAATGGTATTTCCTAAGTTATATTTCAGGGCTTTTATTTTTTCAGATTTTACATTTAAATATTTCATACATCTTGAGTTGCTTTTGCCTATGGTATAAGGAAGGGGTCCATTTTCAATCTACTGCATATGGCTAGGCAGTTACCTCTGCACCATTTATTGAATAGGAAGTCCTTTCCTGATTGCTTGTTTTTGTCAATTTTTCCCCATGGCTTCAACTTTGTTGATGAACAGATGGCTGTAGGTGTGCAGCATTATTTCTGGGCTGGATATTCTGTTACAGTGGTCATTATGTCTGTTTTTGTCCTAATACCATGCTGTTTTGGTTACAGTAGTCTTGTAGTATAGTTTGAAGTCAGATAATGTGATGCCTCCAGCTTTATTCTTTTTGCTTAGGATTGCCTTGGCTATTTGGGCTCCTTTTTTGTTACATATAAATTGATATAAATTATTTCTTAAGTGTTTGATAAAAATCACCAGTGTACCAATTTAGACCTGCTGCTTTCTGTTTTGGAAGTTTACTAATTATTGATTCAATTTCTTTAGTAGATATAGGCCTATTCAGATTATCTATCTCTTCTTGTGTGAGTTTTGGCAGATTGCATCTTTCAAAAATTGATTTGTTTCATCTGGGTTATCAAATTTTTGGACACAGAGTTAGTTCTTCATAGTTTCGTTTGATTATCATTTTAATGCTCGTAAGATTTGTAGTGATATCTCTTTTACTTCTAATGTTAGTAATTTGTGTCCTCTCTCTTTTTATCTTAATAAGAGTGTAACAAGACACTAATAAATTACATTGATCTTTTCCAAGAACCACCTTTCTGTCCTGTAGATTCCCTTTAATGATTTTCTGTTTTCATTTTTATAATTTCTGCTTTAATTGTATTATTTACTTTCTTATGGTTATTTTGAAATTAATTTGCTCTTCCTTTTCTTGTTTCCTAAGGTAGAAACTTAGATGATTAATTTTAAATATGTCTTCATTTCTAATATATATATTCATTTCTATACTTTTCCCTCTAAGCACTGCTTGAACTGAATCCCCAAAATTTTGGTAAGTTCTGTAGTCATTTTCAGTTAGTTCAAAATATTTGTAAATTTCTCTTCAGATTTCATCTTTGATTCAGGTTATTTCGAAATGTTTTGTTTCTCTTTCTACATATTGCATGATTTTCCAACTATCTGTTGTAGTCTAGCTTAATTCTATTTTGTTATGAGATTAGACATTGTAGGGTTTCTATCATTTTAAATTCTTAAATATGTGTTGCTAGTACAGCATGTGGTCTATTTTGGTGAATGCTCCATGTGAACCTAAGAAGAATGTACGTTCTGCTATTGTTGAATAAAGTACACATGCTTCTTGACTTATAATGGGGTTATGCCCCAATAAACCCATTGTAAATTGAAAATATCATAAATTCCCTGGTGTGATGGCTCAAAGCTGTAATTTCAGCACTTTGGGAGGCCGAGGCATGAGGATTACTTCAGGTCAAGAGTTTGAGACCAGCCTGGGTAACACAGCATAGAGTCCATATTAGCTGGCTGTGATGGCACATGCCTGTAGTCCTAGCTACTAGAGAGACTGAGGTGGGAGGATAGTTTGAGCCCAGGAGTTTGAGGTTACAGTGAACTATGATCATACCACTGCATTCCAGCCTGAGTGACAAACTGAGATCCTGTCTCTATAAAACCGAAGAAAAAAATATATATCATATTCAAACTGAATTTAATACACCTAACCTATCAAACATCTGCTATTGATGGTTGAAGTACAGATGCTCTTAGCTTAGCCTAGCCTACCTTGAACGTGTTCAAAACACTTACATTAGCCTATGGTTGGGTAAAATCATCTAAGACAAAGCCTATTTTATAATAAATTATTGAATATTTCATGTAATTTATTGAATACTGTATAGAAAGTGACAAATGGAATGGTTGTATGACTATACAAAGTATGGCTTCTACTGAATGCATATCACTTTTACACCACCAGAAAGTCAAACAATCATAAGTTCAACCATCATTAAGTTCAAAGTCTGGGATTGTCTGTAGTTGAGAGATGTCAATTATATCCAGTTGATTAATGGTTTTCTTGAGTTCAACTATTTCCTTACTGAATTCCTGCTAGATCTGTCCATTTCTGATAAAGGGGTGTTGAAGTCTCCAATTATAACAGTGAATTGATCTACTTCTTGCATATTTACAAGTTTTTGCATCATGTATTTTGACACCCTTTTGTTAAGGCACATAAACATTAAGGATTCTTTTGGGTTTTGGGAGAATTTACCCCTTTATCATCATGGATTGCCCCCCTTTATCTCTGATAACTTTCCTTGCTGTGAAGTCTCCTCTATCTGAAATTAATATAGTCACTCCTGCTTTCTTGTGTTCAGTGTTAGAATGTTATACATCATTTCCCATCCATTTAATTATTGTTATTATTATTATTTTTGACAGAGTCTTGCTCTGTCATCCAAGCTAGAGTGCAGTTGTACAATCTTGGCTCACTGCAACCTCTACCTCCCAGGTTCAAGTGATTCTCATGCCTCAGCCTTCTGAATAGCTGGGATTATAGGTGTGCACCACCATACCCAGCTAATTTGTGTGTATGTGTGTGCATATACTTAGCAGAGATGGGGATTCACTGTGTTGGCCACGCTGGTCTCAAGTGATCCGCCTTCCTCGGCCTCCCAAAGTATTAGGATTACAGATATGAGCCACTGCACCCAGCCTTCCATCCATTTACTTCTAATTTACATGTGTCTTCTAAAATTTCAGTGAGTTTCTGGTAGACAACATATATTTATGTCTTGTTTTCGATCTGCTCTGACAATCTCTCTCTTTCAATAGGTGTTAAATTTAGACCACTGCTATTTAAAGTGATTACTAATGTAGTTGGATTAATTTTCATTTCTCTCTTCTATTTTTGCCTTTGTTCTTTGTTCGTATTTTTTCTTCTACTCTCTTACTGCTTTTTGTGGTTTTAATTGAATTTTGTATGATGCGGTTTTTGTCCTTACCCTATCAGTTATATTTCTGGTTTTTTAAAAAACATTTTTTTGGTGTTTTCCCTGGAATGTACACTTACAAGTAATCCATCCTCACTTTCAAATAAAATGATAGTATTTCATGGACAGTGCAAGTACCTCACAATAACAAAATAATTCTAATTCTTTCATGTAGCCCTTTGTATCACTGCTGTCATTCAATTCATTTATATGTAAACATACATATATGTCAAAATTTCATACATCTATTATCCAATACATTGACTAAGCATAATAGAATACATTTTTACTACTGTAATTTTGAAAAACTTTTATGTTACATTGGTTAAGAATAATAACAATAAATGTTTTTACTCTGCTTTCACTTATTCTTTCTCCTATGCTCTTCCTTTCTTTATGTAGGTACGAGTTTTTGATCTTACACAATTTTCCTTTCTTCTAAAAAAATTACTTTTAATATTACTTACAAGGGAGGTTTACTGACAACAATTTTTTCAATTTTTGATTTTTGGATGAAGTATTTTTCCTTCATTTTTGAAGGATAATTACAAAAAGTATAAAATTTTATGTTGTTTATTTCCCTATACTATAAATATTTTGCTGTGCTCTCTTTTGCTTATATGATTTCTGAGAAGTCACAGAGTTTTTATCTTTGCTTTTCTATAGGTAAGCTATTTTTCTCTCTAATTTGTTTCATAATTGTTCTTTGTCCTTGATTTTCTGAAGTTTCAATAGAATATGCCTTAGTATATGTGTTTTCACGTTTACCCTGTTTGGTGTTCTCTAAGCTTGCTGAGTGTATGGTTTGTTACATGACACTAATTTGGGAAAGTTATCGATCATCATTGTTTCAACTATGTATTTCTTCTGCTCATTTTTCTCCTTTTGATGTTTCCATTCTGCTTAAGTTGTATCTTTTATAATCGTCCCACACTTCTTGGATAGTCTGGATTTTTTCAGTCTTTTTTTTCCCCCTCGTATTTTTAGTTTTAGGAGATTCTATTGAGATGTCTTCATCTTCAAAGATTATTTTCTCAGCCACATTCAATCTACTAATGAGTCTATCAAAGGCATTCTTCCTTTTCTTTATATTGCCCATCTGTTCTAGCATCCTGTGCACTTCATTTATTAGATTCCTTATTCTATTAATTGTAGTTGTATTAAATTCCTGAGCTAGTAATTCCAACATATCTGAATTTGGTTCTTATTCTTCTGTGTTCAAACTGTGTTTTATATCTTTTAGTATGCCTTGTAATTATTTTCTTGATTGTCAGACGTGATGAACTAAGTAAAAGGAATCTGACTCTTGTTACAATAGAGGTTTCTGCTTGTAAGCCTCTGCTCTAATAAGCTGTGACTCCTTGTATTCAACAGTGTTTTTTTCTGACTTTGAGGCAGAAATTTGTCTTGTGACATCACCTCTCTGACAGATCTGAGATAAGCTGCTGATTTTTCAGATTGCTCAAATTTTACTTGTTGTGAGGATGAAGTGATGACTTTCAAGTTCCTTCATGCCATATTGAAAACTGGAACTCCATTGACTACTTTTTCTTAGAAGGTATTAAAAAAAATTGGAGTCCATTCATACAGAATAAAAGTACAGGGGCCCTACTATAATTAACAGGAGCATGCTTTTAACAATCTGTGAGATTAAAAAGGAAAACAAAAACAATTTCTCTTCTCCAAAATTCCATTTTATATTAAATTTGGAGAGCAACTTCGTCCTACATTTTCCTCACCTCTCTCATACAAGTCTTTTCTTTCATAAACAAAAAGACCATTAACATGTGGATTCCTACAAGGGCACAGAGTTCTGTTAAGGAAGATATTGCTGTTGGTATGGGGAAATCAATATAGAAAGCCTTTTAAAAAGCAAATTTATCTTCCCACTCTGACCATAAATAAAAAATAAAAAATATCTACAAATATCATAAAAGTCTAACTTTTTAGTAAGTTTTGTTGGGATAAATATTATACTTGTGTTCTTGTAAGAATATTTCTTGACTTGTTAAATTTTTCAATTAAGTCATTATTACATGAACTATTTAAAATGGTAAAATTTAAACAATATTAAATAGTATGTAATAAAATATAGAATGTTCATTTGCATGAGTATATTGAAATGCCTTTTCTTCCTAGCCCTTGAGGAGAATCAGATATAAAACACAACTCTAAATTGTATATAACTCATCCATGAGGGAATCATCAAGAACACAAGAAAGTTCACTTATGGAAGAAATGAGAAAGAAGGGAATTTGTCCGGTTAGTCAAGAAAGAAACATCTAAATAAGTCTAAATAAAATGGCTAAATTATGCATAAGACTGACTCTCAAAAGTGCAGTAAATTATGTTACCAATATTTACTGGTTAACCTCCAACTTTAAAGAGCCATAAACTACATGCACATTTATCAGTTGTGGGTTGTTAGTCAAATCTGCTGTGACCACAAAGTTACACCTCCAAAAATACCAGATGAGAGTCAAGTGGAATTTTTATACAATGCTCTGACACATATCAAAAGCAATCATTATTTTGTCTCTTTCTCTATGAAGCTCCATAGGTAACCTTGTTTTCCACCTGACTACTTTGGGTTCAGAGGAATGAAGTGATAACTCCAATCCCCTGCACATCCTCACTGGAGGTTTATTTACAATATACAACCCAGACAGACCAGGTATAGCATACTAAAAGGTTTTCTTAGGTAGGAAATCAGTATATAGCAGCCCCAGAAGACCCTCATTTATCTTCCAGCTAGTGAATTCCATCGCTATGTTTAAAGGAGGTTAAAGCTGCCTGAGATGTCCCTAAGGAGGATAAAACAGAGTTGCAAACTCCCTACTAACCCTATTCTCGCCCTACAAATAGTGCTTCCATAAATATTGTAGTATTTATGGTAGTGGTAAATGATATATTCCTTAAAAGCAAAATTATGAATTCCATACAGATATAAAAATAACACCTGTCAAAGACATATATAACTCATGAATGAATTAGCAAACCAGCAAAATGTTTGGTTCAAAAGAGAATTCAAATACACCATGTATAGGAAAACAGAAAGGCTAAAACAAATTAATAAGTAAATGTTAAATTGGTCAACATTGGCAGGACAATAGCAAGTTGCATTCCACAAGAATAAATCCATTAGCATTTCTAGAAAAAAAAATAATGTACAGCATTATATTTCCTACAACCTCTAGAGTTATAAAACAGCCCAAAACCAATAAATTAGAAAACCCAGAAGGATAAGCTAGACAGAAAATTCATGAATCTTTTGTGTGGGTGTATACATGTTTTAAAATGTCATACAGTTTTTCCTGACAATGGACAAATACACCTAGAAGCGGATTTGCTGGATCTAGAATATTCATATATTCCAATTTAATCGATATTAGCAGGTATTTCCCCCAAGTGATTGTGCCAATTTACACATTTGTAAACAGTGTAAAGTTTTTTATACTTGTAAAAATTAGGAAACCCTGAGCCTTAATTTAGATCTACCAAGAGTCAATCTTTATATCATCCTTTTTACAGTTTTCACACATCTGAAGTCTTTAGAGCTATTATCTGTGATGTAATAAAGAATATATCTGGTCTTCCTCTCTGGTTCCAGGCACAGAGCTTCTAATACCTTATAATTGATTGAGTGACTGGAGTTTCTTTTTCATACAAATGAGGTGACTCTGGGGAGACCTGTAAATAGCATCAGGATGGGGGCTGGTTTTTGGGCTAGGCTGACCTCCAGGGAGGGGATTAGGGCTAGAGGTTGAGTTCTATCACATGGCCAATGATATAATAAGCAAGCCTTCATAATACAACCCCAATAAAATCTCTGGTCTCAAAGTTCAGTATGGTTTCCTGACGGGTAAACACACTGATGTGTCAGGAAGACAGCACACCCTAACGCTGTGGGGTAAAAAACATGGAAGATACATTTTGATTTTGTTTTTGTTTTTAACTCCTAGACCACGTTCTGTAGGCATCCTTTATAGTAAAACTATAATTATAACTACAGCATTTTCTGTGAGTTCTCTTAGTCATTCTAGCAAGTTATTGAACCTGATGGTAGGATCATTGGAATCTATAAATTGGTAGTCAGTTGGTCAGAATAGATTGTCTGAGGACACCACTTGTGGCTGGTATCTGAAGTGAGGGCAATCTTTTGGAAGACTGGGCCGTGAAACTTGTGGAGTCTGGCACTAACTCTAAGTAGTTAGTGCCAGCCTTCAATTTCAGTGCACGCAGTTGGTGTTGTACCAGTTGGGATTGAAACAAAACACTAATGATACAAGAGTAAATTCTACCATTAATCTGAAATTTTAATGCACAGAAATATGAAGCTGGAAGTTAAAGATAAAGAAGATAGATATAAAATAAATCATCTAGACTTCCATGCAAAGAAGTCAATGTAAGCATGGCAAAAGCATTGGGGAGACCAAAGTCAGGAGGGGGCACACAGAGTGATAAAGAGGAAGACAAACATCTTTGTGCCTTTTTTTTGTGAATCTATGGGAGACTTAAATAAGTTTAAGTGCTATTCAGAAAAAAAAATGATACAAAAATAGCTTTCAAATGACAAGCTGGAGGAGCAATGAATTAAAACAAAGAGCAACCAAATTAAGCAAAAAGTGTTACATATAGTACAAGTCAAAATTACTAAATTAATATTAAATTAAATTCTGTTTATTATTGTAGATTACTAGGCTAGAACATTCAATTTTTATCATTTTACAACATAGTTATCACTTACCAAAAATAATCTACAGATAATTAATAATTACTGAAATATAAACAGAAACTCGTGTGCACACACACACATAGAAAAGAAAATTAGGCAATTGTGGAATATAACATTGTTCACTGGCTCCCAAAACTTAGTAAAAATTTGTTGTTAAGATGTTTATTGCTAAGAATTAGAGTAAGAGAATTCATCTTATTTATACGTGTTCTTCTAAGTCACTGAGAGAAATCTCTGAGGTAAATTTAGTTTTAAACTTAGTCTAAATTTCCTTATGAAACATTTTTGTTTTCTACCTTTTTACTAGCAGTCTCTTTTTCAGATCTTGGTTTTAATAGAAAAATCACATCCAAGTTTCTTATTAGAAAGCCTCTTAGAACCTCTTTGGGCATAAGCACATGTAAATAAACAATGAAGAAATTTCAGAAAAATGATTACTTTTTTTTCATAAGAACATAAAAACCAAAGTGTTTAAAGGCAGAAACAAATGAAGTAGGAAGGAGGTTAAAAAAAAAAAAAAAAAAAGGAAAAAAAATGGCTGCTAAATTTAGCAGCAATGTGTCAAATACATAATATATGTTAAGTTGTGATACAGTCACTATGTCTTGATTTTTTTCTATAAATCCAGAGCCAAAAGTATGCATCCTGCTCTGTACCAATTTCTCCTGCCCCCTTGGCAATTTCTTCTGCCTTTTTAGGACATGACAAGCATTGTCTGATCTGATCATAAGCCAGTGTCATACTGGCCAAGCAGTAACGTCTATTTTTTTTTGTTGTTCCCATTGGAAAATACTGTTATCAAATGAAGCCTTATTATATTTCTAACCATGAAATGCTTGGCATGTCTTCTTGCAAAACATAAATATAGAAATTAAAATGCCTGAAATTAAACAAATATTTAGCAAAAACTTTGCTTTAAAAAGTACTGCTTTAAAAAAGATGTTAACATATATTCTAGTGTCTTTTCTGAACTCTTTTAACTTGTTTCAGAGCCGGAAAAGTGTCTTCCTGACTCTGTATCTTCAACACATAGAACAATGCTTGCAATTTACCAAGTACGTGAAATTTATGTTGTGAACAAGTAAATGCAGTTGCTCTAACCTGGGTCTTCCATCTAGCCCTTGAGTAAATCATACTGGAAGGATAAATTTTCTGCTCTCTTTGTGACGAAAGGGTAGTTTTAGAATAGGAACAAGGCAGCCACCAAAGTTAGGCTCCTACTTTCCCACAGAAACCAAAAGATAGAGGTGCTATCTCCCTTGATATTTACATTCGAAGTTTGTAAAACTAGTGTGAGATTTTTTGTTGTTGTTGTTTGTTTTGTTTTTAAAAGATTCACATCTCAAAGAAGCAAAGAAAAATTTACAATTATATTTTCTAACGTCAATGATGTACAAAAAATGGAGACTAGGGCCCTAGAGTCAGGAAGAAACCCATGTAAAGTGTAGTCAAGCTGAGGGTAATGAAAATGTATTTAAGTCTCTTGGCCAACGTATTTAAGTCTCTTAACGCATACTGAAGCAATCACAAAGAAAGAAGAGTTCTTTAGAAAAACATAATCAATAGGATTCTGTATCTCTGTCAATCTTAATATATAGATATCTATATATAGATCTACATATCAATATATTATACTGATACATAGAGCTCTACATATAGATTTATATAGATTTAGAAAAAATAGAGGAACAGGGAGATTTATTTAATGGAATTGGTGCATACATGTGTGTGGGCTGGCAAGTCTGAAATTTGCAAGGAACGCTGGCAGGCTGGAAACTCAGGGAAGAGTTGACATTGCAGCCGGAATCTGAAGAGAGTCTGTTGGCACAATTCCCTCTTCCTCAAGGGTCTTCAGCCTTAAGGCCTTCAACTAATTTGATAAGGACCACCCACATATGGAGAGTACACTGCATTACTCAAAATTACTGAATTAAGGGTTAATTTTATCTAAAAAAAAAAAAATTACCTTCCCAGCAACATCTAGACTGGTGTTGGAATAGATAGCTGCATACCATGGCTTACTCAAATTGACACATGAAATTGACCCCTATAGGCAGTGAGCCTGGGAGACAAAAGAACTCTGTAAAGGGCTTTATGAAATTCTGATAATGTCTTTCTGGAAAGAGATTATCTCTGAGAAACATTCCTATACCACTGTTACTGAATAAACTAGTTACCTAATGGGGGAAAATCAGAAACTTGACGTAACATTCTTGTAATTTTTTATAGTTTCAGAGAAATTAAAACAATCATAACTTTTTCTTATCTGTATAATAAAGTTTGTTTTGAAATATGTGAATATCAGAAGAGAACCCTGAGGCAAACAAGATGCTACTTTTAAATAAAAGGATCCAATTTGGTAGCAGGAAACTGTGCTATCCATGGACATATAGGTAGGGAGATTCTGACCTTCTGATGATAAATACATTATTTCTGTAACTGCAGGGGACCCTGCACACGATCTCAGAGGTAAAAAGATTTGCAATTTACATTTGCACTGCGATATGGCAAAAAATGAAAGGTGGAAATATAGCTTTTCTTAGAGTTACTCTATGTGGGAAAACTACAACCCATGATAAAAATTAGATGTAGTTAGCCTTAGAAATGATAACTTTAGATATTGTGTAGTACTTAGTACTTTGAGAGAGTAGGAGATAGGAGAATAAAATAGAAAGATGCATTCAAGCACTAAATAGAGATGTTAAAAAAGCTTGCAGCAAATGAAGTTATTATTCACCTGATGTGTTGCCATCTCTCAGATCATTTGATATACACCTTAAAATGCAAATTGCTTCTTTCTAGATATCGGCTTTTTTTCTCTATCTCTATTCAGTAACTGAAGATACTTTTGGCTGTACACCTAGGGCCCTGTTTGTCAACTTCCTAAGTCTTCTACAGGTAAAGTTATTTTAATGCATTCCCACAGGTTCCTCCTTTTTTTTCTGGAGTCTTTATTATTCTGTACTATTCAGCTCTAACGAATCTACTAATATAATGGTAACCTCCAACACTGAAGAAATTAAGTCAATTTAGAACACAGATTTATGGAAACATATTTTTAGCTGTTTTATCATTTATCAAAAATCAACAATCTGTATAATAGCATTGAATAATTACCTTAGTTGTCAGAGCCCACACCCTAGTTTTCTTTTTCATACTCCACTCCTTCCAATTTTTAAACTTGTATTTAATATTAAATCATGCTTTCACAAATATTGTATTCTTTTTATTCTCTACTCAGAATACTAAATATTTAGTTTTTGTTAGTTTATTATATTATTAAAATAACAACAGAGAGACAAGATTTCCAAAGGAAGAGATTATTCAGGAATAGCAGACAATTGCGATCTGGGATACACATGCTATGGTGAACCATAGGCACATTCAAAGAAGCTAGGATAAAGGGACACTTTTAAAGACAAAAAGGAGAAATCCATGTAAGCTTCTTTGAAACAAAGACCATTGGTTCTTGCAAGAGTTGACATTAGCTCATCGGTGGAGACAGCCATTGTTAGGCAAGCATGCTTGTGCAAGTGGTTTATCTGGAATACTACATTTTTAAGGAGTTCCTGGCATAATTCCTATCGTAGGCATACAGACAGGAAGTTTTTGTAAGTCCAGTTATAGGCATATGAGCATGAAGTCTCCTTCTTCATGACCTCCCAGCTCCATTTCTTTAGGGTTTCACATAAGTGACTCCATTTTTATATTAATAACTTCTACTTTAAAAAGCCTAGTTTTTCATGTTGCTAAAATCTTATCAATGGTATGTCACTTCACAGACTTAATGACATTTCAGAAAAAAATAAACTCACATAAAAATAAATTGTAGGTTTAAACCTAATTTTAAAGTCATAAAACCCAGAGGATTTGTTTTGGAATGTACAGCTTACAGTGAAAATCAGGAAACTGCACATTATCATGAGTGGCGCAAGGTCAGGCATAACCAAGTCCATGAACTTCTGTTTCTTTCCACAAGGTCAGACCTGTATCGATGCTATTTCAATCATAAAAGCCATAAACTACATGGAATTCCCAAGGAGGCAATTGTTAGTACTACCCATTCACTGGGTTGTCAGAGCTGTGGGCAAACAGGCTCAAGCCATTGTCCTCTAGCATGTCTTTCTATAATCGCTTACTGCTCAAGAATCATGTAGCTGGGGAATCACAGGATTTGCAACTTCCCCAATTGCTCCTATAAACAACATCACTACTGTCAACATCTAAGATTTATCTTTGACATATTTTTCAGACTTGCACTGTAGTCACCAACTGACTCACTCAGATTCATAACTCATACCAAGGAACCAGCTCAGTCGGTTCTGTGACTCTCATCTAGAAGCTGACTCAGTGCACAAAGACAGATTGGGCACTCCTATAATTTCATCCCAAACTAAGTAGCATCATCCATTCCCTAGTCCTCTTCCCACCAAATTATCATTAATAACCGTACCATCTCAGGAGCTTTCAGGAAGGCAGACATGAGAAGTGTCTCCTGTCCTTCCCCTTTACTGGCCCCACAATAATTAAACACTTTCTTTGCTGCAATACCTATTATTCTCAGTACATTGGCTTTTCTGGGCAGTAGCTTTCTGGGAAGATGAATGCACTGGACTGTTCTATTCCTCGGTTTTTGTTATTACCTTTATGCTTTGCAAATATGTTTATCATATATATGTAATATTACATATACATACATATACACAATTGGTAAATATATCAACTTGTGATGGCTAATTTGCATATAGCATAAGCTATTACCAACCCCTTGAGATTACGTTCTTTAGTTGTTGTTTATATAACTCGTGGATTGAACTGCTTTTGAAATAGACATTCTTCAATTAAATTTTGTTGGGAATAAACACATTTGACAGTATTACATGATACTACTTCTGCAAGATCAATCTACTACAAATCTTTAAATTATAATTACATAAAAGGAAAATATTGTCTTATAACAGCATTTGCCCAAGATATATTAAATGAAATCACTATCATTAACATTATTCTAACCATCTAGCTTTGTTAAAGAATCAGGCTTTGAGTAACTTCCTGTAAAACAATAAGAATATAAATGTAGTCTCTGCCCCCATTTCCTGGCACAAAGCCCCCTTGGAATCTCTGTAGTGATAAGTGTCTTTTTATCTGGAAGTGAGATGACTGAGGCTGCTAGATAGCCTCTGGATGACAGTTGGCTGCCAGTGGAATGTGAATGAGGGTTGTAACTTTCCCTGAAGGTTGAATTGATCATCAATGGTCAATGATGTAATTTATCATGTCTATGCAATGAAGCCTCCATAAGAATCCAAAGGATGCAGTTGAGAGAGCTTCTACGCTGCTGAACATGACCACTGCCAGGAGGGTGGCCCTCCCCAACTTCAGGAGGACAGAAGCTCCTGCTCTTAAGTCCCTCTGAACCTCCCCTTATAAACATCTCTTCATTTAGATGTTCATTTACGTATTTTCAACTATCCTTGGTAATCAATTGACAATAGTAAATAAACTGTTTCCTTGAGTTCAGTGAGCCACTCTAGCAAATGACTGAACCCAACAAGGGGGTTACAAGAACCTTCAATTTACAGCTGGTAGATCAGAAGTACTGGAGGCCTGGACTTGCAACTGGCACCTAAAGTAGAGGAAAGTCTTGTGGGACTAAAACTTAACCTATGAGATGTGGCACAAACTCCAGGTAAGCAGTGTCACAATTGAATTGAATTATAGGACACCAAGCTAGCATGGGGTAATTGGTTAGTGTGGAAGAAACGTACACACATACATCCAGTCACAGAAGTGTCCTGTGTTGTATGCTGAGAATATAGCAGGTGAAAAGAGCTTGCTTGTTTTCTCCTACTATCTATACTCCCTCTCCCCTGTCATGTGCTAGACTGTCATCTAACCTAAATGAAGACTCTTTTTTTTTACCAAGAAAAAAATGTCATTTGTTTTAACAAATCATGCACAGAACTACGGCAGCATCCTTGCTATCCTGAGAGCTAGCTTTCAATCCTGAATCACAACGTCCACCATGAAATGCCTTTTTTAACAGCTGAAACCCATGACTTTCCCTCTCCTCTAACTACTCAGGGAAATTCTTCATGGGTATATTCTGAAGGGGGCATATAAGTGAAACCAGACTTAAGAAAAAAAAACTTTTGTTTCCTACCAGCTTCAATCGCTTTTGTGGTACCTTTGAAATCTGTGTTCAGGATACTAATTTAATTCCTTATTCATTTAGATCTGAAAATAAACTAATCAGAATAAAGCTGACATAATCTTAAGCCAAATGTTTTATCAAATATTAACTCTTCTGATTACAAAATGGTTATCATCTTTCTTTTACAATTTCTTAGAATAACTGTCCCATCTTTGATATTTTATGTCATAACAAATTCAAAAACACAATTCTTCCCTTTATTTATCTTCCTTTTACTGTTTATGCTCATGACTATAATATCTGTACTCTTCAGACGAGGCTTGCTTTTTCCTGCTTGTTGTTGTCTGAGATTTTTTAAAAATCCTCTGACAAAACCTTTGTTTCATCCTCCACTGCATAGCCTACATATCATGAATGTATCCAGCTGAGCTCGATTACATGACACAAAGCCTCTAGAACTTGGGAATGACTTTCTTTTCTACCTGCCCCACTCAAAAACAATAAAGAAAGAAAGAAAAGAAATTGGAATAATTTTTTTATGGACATACTATGGGCTTGCTGGGGGTTGTGTGAGAATGTGGTAAATAAACCAAGGATTTATGTGAAATTTTCTTTACTGGTAATCCATCCTCTATCCAAATTGGTTGAACACTACAACCATCATTGTTTTCATTTCATTTAATGCCCATAAAAATGAATTCACTTCAATTCAAAGGCTACAGGCTCAGAATATTTGCAGTGTAATTTTTCTGGGCTGTAAGACTGATCTCTCCACTTTTTTGAATTCATATTTTATTAGAGAACATTTACACAGGAATAAAATAAGAAAGTTGTTCAGAATTCCATGATAACTTATTTTCACATTTCTTGCCACTCCAACTTCACATGTTAATTTTATACCACTATCGTTAATATTTTTAATATGGGTACATTAGCATAAGCATTTCTGCCATTGCCATATATATTTTATACCAATATTTTGTGGATACATAATATTACACAAACCTGATTTAGTTTTTTTAATCAATCATTTACTATGGGAAATAAAAGTCGTCCCTACTTAAATAATTAAAATTAACCTGCAATTTAAGTCAGGCAAATAGATTTTTCTCCATTGTCATTTATTTTAGAAAAAATATATTTTATAATATGTAGTGGCATTTCTGGGTCAAATGCTGTGTGCTTTTTAAATGACTTTTGTTAATCGTGTGTGTGTGTGTGTGTGTGTGTATTTACATAATACACACATATGTATTTCTGAATGATTTAAGTCATAGACATCAAATCCCTTTTTCCACAATAAATTCAGTAACTATTTTCTAAGAATTTGAATTTTTCTGATGTAATCACAATATAGTTATCAAAATTAAAATATGTAACATCTATACAATAGTATTATATATTCTACAGCCCCTACTCAAATTTTACCCATTGTCTTAACAATGTCCATCATAAGAATTTTTTCTTAATCACAGTCCAAACCAGAATCACATTTAATTGTCATGTATCTTTATTATCCTTTAATGTAAAACAACTTTCAGACCATTTTTGTTTTCCATGACCTCAAGACTTTTGAAGAGCACACGCCAATTATTTTTTAAAATTCCCTTCAACCTATATTTGCCTTGTGTTTCTTCATGGCTAGATGCAGGTTATGTATTTTTAGTAGGAAAACTGTGTACATGATGACACAAAATGTCAGTTTGTTTTTTTACTAACGATGTGAAGTTGATCTCTTCTTTAGGTACTGTATACCAGGTTTCTTCCCTATGAAGTTACTATTTTGTGTGTGTGATTAATAAGTATTTGAAGGTGATACTTTGAAATTATGTAAATATTTTGTTCCTCATTAAAATTTTACCCACTATTATAGCAGCTATTAATGATCCTTGCCTGAATCAATCATTATATGATGGTTGCAGGAAGGTGATTTTATAAGAAATCATTAATTCTGCATTTACTAGTCGGTCTTCTGCCACACATAACAGCTATCTCTTTTCTACCATTAGTTTACTTATATCAATACAGACTCATATTTGCTTATTTTATTCCATAAATATGTTACTCTTACTATTTTGATGTTTAGATTGTCACGGATTTTGCCAGAAGGAGCCCCTTCAAGCTGACATCTAAAATATTCTCATAATATTTTATGTACTACTGTAGTTTTGGGCACAAGACATTCCAGGCTTAGCTTCCACTTTTCCTACCTCAACATTGAAATCAGCCATTTAACCAGGAATCTCTGATTCCTTCAATGGGTCATGGTTTATAGAAAACAAGTTCTGGGCACTAGATGTGCTCATCACAGGATGTCAATGCTTCTAGCTCTTGTCAGAAGAATCTAAGAACCATAAATATGAATATAAATATAAGTAGCAAGTATATTGATCTATCATCCATATATTGAAAGACACAAGTCCATACCAATTTCTCACATTTTAATTTCAATATGACTGTGTATAATGTTGTCTTCCTATTTACTCAGAATTAAACTAAAATTTTTATCTATTGTTGTTGTGCTCTAATTAATTAATCTGTATTTATTTTTCATTATACAAATTCATTATACACCCAGAAAATACCTGCTTTCACAACTCCAGAGTACCCTTCTGTCATAATTTCTTTACTAAGTTTCTCTACAACATTTTACAATATTTATATCTATTTCTGAGCCTGACAAATTCCCCTTTAATATTATAGAATTTAAAAATCACACTTTACATATATATATATATCTCTTTATATTTTTAATGTGTAAAAAGATTTATATGTTTTACTGGAAACTGAATCACTGATTAATAATAGGAAGTTTGTACCATAAAGGTGAAATTATTATGAACGCAAAACATAATAAAAGAAATCGGCTTTCAGAATGGTGGAGCCCAACAGACTCTCTAACAAAACAATCATTTAACTGGAAGAAATTATTAAAAACTCCTTTAAGGTATCTGGAAATTGCCCTAAAGTTATGCAGAGAATGGAGAAAGATCTATTCAAGAAAATGTACTAAAGCATGGTAAGAACAGTGAAAACCCATGGCATTTGAGCCACAACCTACTCCCTTTCCTGTCCCTAAGCTCAGTGTAATGGAAGTTTTACTCTTTGTCCTGTAGCTGGAAATACAGTTTCTCCTTTCCTCAGTTCACAAGCTGGGACTGCAATTCATCTCTAAAGAGGTAGGTCATTAACATCTCATTTCCTTCAGGTCTTTGTTGTCCAAGTTCTACTCTTGAAGGCTTGGCTGACAGGACAGCCCCCCTTCTCCTGCATAGAATAGGAGCTCTCCTCCAATCACAGGAGACCAAGAATGCCTGGCACTAATTGTCCTACTCCTTGCTTGCTCTTGAGACAGAAGTTGCATGCTGAGGGAGAAAGCCATAAAGCCCAGATACTGCCAACCTCCCAGAACCTGCTTTCAGAGCAAAGTGTCACACTGGATGCAGTATTCACACCTCCATTCATTCTATATCCATGAGGAGCTCTGCGGCTCTGCCTGATATGATGGGCTTTGCAGAAGAATACGGAAAAGTCTATGCCTAAGGAGACTGTCAAATCAACAGAGATTTTGGTGGAGAATGATTAAGGGGGAGTGCATAGCTCCATGATAATTGTAACAACAAATAAAAGGGCAGTGCACCTGGATGTTTAACAGAGGGAACCAAGGAAAAAGAAAGCCAGTAAGAGCCATCCTGGGTTCTCTGCCATCCCTGGGGTTTGGGAAAGCTGTACACAGTACTGGGATGCACCCATTTAGGAGCAATCATAACACAAGGTGACAAAGACTTGAAATCATTCACGAGTCATGTGCAGCTCCAGCCACAAAGTGTAAAAGTCTCACTGTCTCTTGGGGATTAAGCACAAGTTCTGACCCAAACACTAGGCAAACAATGAGCAACTCTGACTCAGGCAAAACTCTAAGGAATCTGGGCTTTAAAATAAAATGACAACAATCTCTAGCAGTCTGAAATATTGTGTGCATGTCCAAGGCTATATCCCTACAGGAGGGATTGGAGGGGGAATGCCAGCTGTGAGTCTCTGGCTGAATATGGGGGCAAGAATCTAAACATTTTAAACTATAATCACAGCCTTCAAGCCATGATCTCATCAAATGGTAAAGGCCAAACTCTAGTGACCTAAGAGGGCTTAAGCACAACATTTGACCAAATTATGGCTTATGCTGACCCAGGGTAGTGGCTAAACAGCACTGGACTTGGTGGAGAGACATCTGTCTATCAACATACAAAAACCACAAGTGGCAAAACAAGAGTAGAAGGTGATACTTATATATCTTATCAGATATATAAATTGCAAATGTTTTTAGTACACACATACAAAAGCATATATATATATATGTGTGTATATATATATATATACACATATATATATATATATATACATCCAACTCATAAATAAATAAATAATAAAAAGACAACTCAATTTTAAAGGGAATAAATGATGTACCTAAACAGATATTTCTCGAAAAGGATATACAAATCCTCAATAAGCATACCCAGATTCTCAAGACTCAACATCATTAGACATTAGGGAATGGCAAATGAAAACCAAAATAGACTTTATACTCACAGGTATGACCATAATAAAAAAAACAGACAAAAACAATGTTGGATAGGACATAAGAAATTAAAACTCTCATTCATTTTTGGTAGGAATATAAAATAGTACAGCCTTTTTGAAAAATAGCTTGACAGTTCCTCAATGCTAAACACAGAAGTATCATATGACTCAGCAATTCAACTCTTAGGTATATATTAAAGGAAAATAAAACATATGGCCTCACAAAAACATAAATAGAAATGTTCATGTAAATATTACTTATAATATTTAAAAAGTTGGAACAATCCAAATATCTGTAAACTGATGAGTGTGTAGATAAAATGTCACAGATCTATGCAAGGAAAATATTTGATTATAAAAAGGAATGAAGTAGTGATACATGCTACAACTGAATGAACCTTTAAAACATAATACTAAGTGAAGGAAGCCAGTCACAATAGGCTACATATCATAAAATTCTATTTACATGAGATGTTCGATATGGATCTACAGAGTCAGAAAACAGATTATTATGTGCCGGGGCTGGGGGTGGGATGGGAAAATGACTGTTAATGATTAAATCGTTACCTGCGGATGATTAACCTGTTCTAAACTTAGATGTTGGTGATATTAATTCCCTAACTTTAATTGTATACTTTAAATTTAGGCCATATGTGTTATTTTCCTTGAATATACCCTAGGAATTGAATATACTATTCGTGAATATACTAATAGTCATTAAGTTATATAAAGGGGAACATTTTATTCTATGTTAAGATCAATAAAGATGTTTAACATTAAAAATAATAACAGTATTTTTATATTATTTAACAAAATATCACAAATTTATTGGCTTAACACACATTCCATGTGATGACATATGTGCACACTGTTGAAAAATTAAATCTAACTAACATATCCATCACCTCGCATACTTATTTCCTTATGGTCAGAACATTTCACAAATGTATACAATTGTTACTCATCAGTTTAAAATATGATTAAATTTTTAATAAGACAACATAATTTATTATCTCACAGTTTCTATAGGTCAGGAGTCTGGGCACAACTTAGTGGGTCCTCTGCACAGGGGCTCAGAGGGTTGTAATCCAGGCACAGTCTAGTCTGAATTGTTTTCTGAGGATCAGAGTCCTCTTCCAAAATTAACTGTTTGGTGGCTGAATTCACTTCCCTGTGCTTGTAAGACTGACGTCTACCTTTCCTGGCTGACTGTCAGCCACGGCTGCGCTACCCTCTAGAGGCTGGCCACAGTCCTTTGTCACATAGCCCTTACATAGCATGACCACAAAACCTTGAAGGCTGCCAGGAGAATCTCTTTAAAGATTTTTCTCTGATTAAGGCAGTCCTACCCAGTGTCATCTTCCTTTTGTTTGTTTATTTATGTATTTTTTGAGATGGAGTCTCACTCTGTCACCCAGGCTAAAGTGTAATAGTGTGATCTCAGCTCACTGCAACCTGTGTCTCCTCGATTCAAGCAATTCTTCCGCCTCAGCCTCCCAAGGAGCTAGGATTACAGGCTTGTGCCACCACACCTGGCTAATTTTTGTATTTTCAGTAGAGATAGGGTTTCACCATGTTAGCTAATTGGTCTGGAACTCCTAATTGCAAATGATGGTCCGCCTGGCTCAGCCTCCCAAAGTGCTGGGATTACAGGCGTGAGCCACTGCGCAGGGCCTCAGCTTCTTTTTGAATAACTCGTAATCAACAGATGTGGGGCCTTAATCACATCTGAAAAGTCCATTTATCTTTGCCATATTCCGTTGGCTGGAATCAAATCACATGCCTTGCCTATGCTGAAGGAGTGGGAATTATATAGATCATCAACACTAGGCAGTACAAGCTCCTATATGTCAAGGCCCGAATACTACAAGCTCCTATATGTCAAGGCCCGACTACTACAGAGAATACAAAAAAATAGAAATTGAGTGTCATATCAATTGCACTGTTGTTCTTGAGTCTTCTTGCTATGAATTTCTGGTCAAAGAAGGTGATAAAATATATTCATCCGGAGAACGATAGGAAATTGCAATATCCAGTATGAGTACCCCCTAGGCTTAGGATGAAGCAAAATGTTTATATATGGATTTTGTGATAAAGATGATGCAAATGTCTTAAAATCAGTGTCTCCTGTGTGAAAAATTCTGGGTAACTGATGAATGAAATCAATATGTTGCCAGAAGGAATCACAAATATAAAAGAAAAATTAGCAGAATTATTAACAACAACGAACAAAGATGGCTTGCTTAGGAGTAAGGAGACCCAAAAAATTAAGCAGGCAAAAAATTGTTTGAGGTTTTTTAGAAATCCACTTAATCTGAGGAAATTTGTTAAGGGAATGTGCTGTATATACGCTAAATCAATTTGGGATCTAAAACCCATCAAAAAAGCATGACCTGGGCAGGCGTGATGACTCATGACTGTAATCCCAACACTGGGAGGTTGAGGCAGGAGAATCACTTAAACCCAGGAGTTTAAGGCCCTCCTGGGCAACATAGTGAGACCTCATCTTTAAATTTGTTTTAATTAGCTGGACTTGGTGGTGCGTGCCTATAGTGCCAGCTACCCAAGAGGCTTGAGGTGGGAGGATGCCTTGAGCCCAGGAGGACGTGGCTCTAATGAGATACAATTGCGCCATTGCACTCCAACCTGAGTGACAAAACAAGACTCTGTCTCTAAAAAATAAAAATAAAAAGCATAGCTTTATGAAAATAATCTGTCCAAGTATGCATTTAATTGTGCAAAACACACACTCACAACCTAAAAAAATTAAAAGTCATCTTTTTAATCCATTTAGAAGTTGCAACAATGGGTCAAAGTCATACTGTTGTTGCATGAGTCCGATTTCCTTCATTGAGCAAAAGCCTTCTGAGCTTTGTCTCTCACCAATTGATGATAAACAGCAGTTGCCTCTTACAACCCTGTGTGTCCCATGCAGTCTCTATGTTCTTTTTACCTCTAAAATCATTTCGGGCCATAGTTTTACTGAATACTTTCATCACAGAGTAAGATGGATTACCACTCTTAGAGCCTTCAACATCAGTTTACTTTCAGTCTGACAATTAACTATTATGCTGTTACATATATTCGTTTTCATTATAGCAGCCCCTTTTTTCTTGGTATCATTATTTACAACAGTTAGAATGGGCCAGGTGCTTAGAACAATAGAGTTATACTTTCCCCTTTCACAGGCAGCAGGTGGCTCTGCACTTCACAATCACTCAGGAATACAGGCTGATGGGACAACCATCATTTAAAACATTCACAAAGGGGAAATGATCTGTGGAGGATCTCAAGCCAGCAATTAAATGATCTGACCAAAGAGTCACTGGTCAATTCTGCTTATAGGTCATCATAAGTCACATGACTCCAATAAACTATGAGTTTCAGGAAATGCAATCATTTATGTGCCCTGAAAGCAAAGAACTGAAAGCAAAGAGCCAGAAATATTTTGTGAAAAGTATTAGTGATTATTATAAAAAATAGCCATTTTTGACTATTGTAATTTTTTTTTATATAAAAGCAAAGATTATAGGGCAAAAATGTATGAAGATGTCCATAGCATGAGAAAAACACTATACCAAATATGTGGAAAATAGAGTGAAACCTAAGTGACACAATAGGGTGGAACAAATACTTCTATTTCAATTTCCATGTATTATTTCCACTAGTCTCTCTGCTAGACAGATCACACTATAATCACACCTTATATAATTTAGCAAAATTTTCTTTCAAGTGTCAAGGTTAATTATAACATTTTCCTTTCATTTCACTGAAATGCCTGCTACCTCAAGTTTGCTATGCCTGCCACATAGAGATTTAGCAAATAATATAGTTAAAAGGATTTTAAAGTCATTTAGCAGTATAACCCTAAAAATAATTGATATTATTAATTCAGCCACAGACTGCAGAAGGCAAAAATAAGCAGAATTACAAGTCACTACCAGGTAGTAATGTTGGGGTTAAAAATCAGTCAGTCTAGCACCAACACCAATGCTTTTGGTTACGTACTCACTTCCTTTGATACACTACACTCAAAAGCAATAATTAATTATAAAATGTAATTTTAAAAAACACTTTTCTTTAGAATAGCAAGAGAAAAATACTGTGAGGCACCTAGAAACCAAAATTTAAACTATTACCTACATTTTAATGCAGCAGGGTGTTAATACAACGTAGTCAAACAGATGACATGAGAGAATATTGAGCACAGACACACATTCAGGTGTGCGTGGAAACCTGGTTTGTGAAAAAGCAAGGCGTTACAAATGACTGGGAAACGACGGCTTTTTATTAAATGCTAATGGGAAAACTGAACACCCATAGGAAAAATATATCCCATGCTCACATCACATACCAAAGTCAAGCTCAAATATACTAAACATCGTGATGAGTAAAGCTTATCTAAAATGTCTAGAAAATATATAGGTAATTATTCTTGGGATATCAGGGTAAAGAAGACTTTCTTAAACAAAGCTGCACAATCATACAGGAAATACTGCTATATCTATGCAATAAAATAAATCATAAACAGAGTCAAAACACAAGACACAAGCAAGAGTATCTTTATAGCTTATTCAGGCAGCTGGTATAAAGAAATCCTAAAAATCAATAATGCACAAAATATGTATGAGCAGTCACCTGAAAAGCAATAAACACGTGGAAAGAAAATGTTCAACCTCACTGGTAATCAGGAAAAATGCAAATTAAAGCCAATATTTCAGTCTTACACAGGAGAAACAGTAGTATATTTTGAGGAAATTGATCTTCAGAAAGGACCAACATATTGTGCTGTTAATGGCTAATATGACAAGAGAGATAAATACATATTCTGCTGTGATATTATTTGCAGGCTTTTTTGGGGCTTCCTTCACGACATCAATTTTTACTATAAATAGTTCAGGGACAGACAGCAAAAGGGATATAATCAAAGCATGCCAAAAAATAATATGTGCTGCAGTCTTAAAGGACTTTAGAGGCTCGTAGCATCATTGAGCTGACAGCCCAGTAGAAAGCACACACCTACACAAGAAATGTAGCCTGAAGTAAAGATACCCTTGGCATGTAATTTATCAGGGTGCTAATTAGCTAAACAACAAGAAGGAACATGCCAAGAAGACACTTTTGGAGATTATTAAAATACAGAATGGAGAAGATAAAATGCTAAATATCCCCATTTGAAGTCAAGATGTTTAGTTATATATTGCAGCACGCCCTCCCACTCCCAATGTAGGGGATTATATACAATAATCTAGTGTCATTAGTCATAGTAACGTGAGTTGGCTGGGCTTAGCTACGTAGTTTGCACTTGAGGTCTCTTTTCTTAATTATACTTTAAGTTCTGGGGTACATGAGCAGAACATGCAGGTTTGTTACATAGATATCCACGTTCCATGTGGTTTTGCTGCATCCATCACCCTGTCATCTACATTATGTATTTCTCCTAATGCTATCCCTCCCCTCAGCCCCCACCCCCCAACAGGCCTCAGTGTGTAATGTTCCCCTTCCTGTATCCACGTGTTCTCATTGTTCAACACCCACTTATGAGTAAGAACATGCAGCGTTTGCTTTTCTGTTCTTGTATCAGTTTGCTGAGAATGATGGTTTCCAGCTTTATCCATGTCCCTGCAAATACTATGCAGCCATAAAAAAAGATCAAGTCTCTATACAGTTGCCATTAGATGGTGGCTGGAGCTCAAGACTCACGCATCAGGTACCTCCGCTAGAATGGCTGGAACAGCTACGGGATGATCAGGAGTCTTCTCTCCCTAGGCAGGCTTTCCATGAGGCTAGTGTGTATTTCTTCATAGCACAATGGTCTCATGGTTATCAGACTTCTTACATGACCCAGTTTTCCCCCAAGCAAGACTGAGGAAGACATAGGAAGCTTCCAGCTTCCATGACTACCTTCCAAAATCCCAGAAAATCAATTCCATTGCATTCTACTGATCAAGCCAGTCATTAAGAACAGCCCAGATTCAAGAGATCTGGAAGTGGATTAGACTTCATCTCCTGATGGAAGCTGCTACATGGAGGTGCAGGGAAGTAATAACAGTTGCCTATCTTTGGGTATTATCCATCACACAAGATAATTCTGGTATTTCTTCACTCCCCACAGTGTGTTAACAAAATGATTGTGAAAGATGCCTTCACGTATTAACATTATATGTGAATGGATCAAGCTTGTGTCCCTAGGCACAGCACAGACACAGGCTAGAACCAACAGAAGTCTTCATCATGAGTTCCTGGATGAGAAAGAGGCTGTGTTATTTCCATATTCCTAAAATAACATCCTAGAGCAGATCTCATCACCTGGCTCTTTCTGGAAACTACTGGAATCACTAAATGTCAATTAAACCAGACCTATGGACGCAGATCAATTGTGTGGAATCAGACTGATTAAATGAATGACCGTTCTTATAAGTATTCATCATTTCAATTCCTTAAAGTCTTTTTGCTCTCAGAACCTTTTTCTCATGAAATTCAAGCCAAACAATTTAATTTTTATACATCCCAGTCTTCCAGCTCTGACTTCTGTCACCAGGAAATTCGGAGCTCAAAATGATTTTTATTGCTTGATTTATTTTTTTGCTATTAATCAAGGATCTCTTTTCTACATTATAAAAGGCTATGTTGTAACTCTTGCCTGATAATGGTTGCTATCTAGTTCTATCTTCTAATTCCTGACTTTCTGTCCTAAAGCTTCATATCTCAAATACTAAAATAATAACCAAAGTGTCAAAATGCTATTTAATACTTTGCTCTATTCCTGGCATGAATAAAATTAGACTCATCAGTCTCTTCATGTGTCTATATAATTCAAAGCAATTTCTCAAAGCAAACTAATGAACTAAAAAGAATAAATCTCATTGCTCAATCTTTTACCAGTATTTTAAAGTGTTAGCCAAACATTTTTTTCCTGATCTTATGGTGTCCAACTATTTTCTAAAATGGTCATATAAATAAAAAGTCCCATGATCTGTTAAGTAATAATTTCTGTTACTTCTCATCCTCATAAATAATTAACATTGCCCAATTTAAAAATCCTAATCTAGTATTAACTGTGAGGAACAGAAATTCTCATATACTGTAGTTTAATTTACTATTATCTTTATTATTTTTATTCTTTATATGTTAAAAGAAATATATTTTAATAAAATTTAGGGAAAAATAATATCTAAAGTACCAAGAATTTTGCACTGTTGGTTTTGCAAGTGTCCTTAAATGCTCACACCCTCTTAAAGCAATGCTATTTTCATATTGCTACTATATTTGGTTGCTAATAGCACTGTAAGAAGTTGAATACCTAAGGATAATTCCAAATAACTCAAATCACTTATCTACCCATGCCATTCATAGATCAATTTGTATGACAACTCTCTGGAAAGGTGCAAAGATAATTCTGCATCATGGAGAAAAAATAATTTACCTTTGCATTACATACAAGTGTTTTTGTTTCATTTTAGTTTTGCTTCTTTCACAAAAAGTGCATTAGTTTACTTTTAAAAACTTGCATTTAGGGAGTATCTTATCCTCAAAAGACACAGAAGTTGTCATAGAAACAACCATAACTACAAGAGATACATTTATCAGAGAGAAAAATATTTACCCTGATCTTTTTCCTTGTTGCAAAGGAAATAAGTCATTTCTCAGGAGTGAGTGTTCTCTTTCAGGAATATGCAGAGAATACTGACTGACCTTCTCGGTTTTCCACTCCCAGGAGTCCTTTCCTTCAGATATCATAAGGCTTAATTTGTCAGAGACCTGCATCCTAAACTTGTTTCTGAAGACTAGACTGTTTCCTCACAAGACTTTGAATCACTTGGGGAAAATGTCAGAATTAGATTTTGGAAATTATGTGACTGAATAGAACAGGCTGTTATTTGTGTTTGAGGAGGAAAAAAACACCCATGATATTTCCCAAGGCAAGTAATTATCTTCAATAATATTTATCCTTGGTGTATTCAGAGTTAACAGAAAAATCACAGGAGTAGAAGCCGAAGAGACATTTGTAAATACTTCATTTATTTTTCTCTGCCTGAAATTTTACCTGTTATTTCTCTTACAAAATAATGCCTCTTCCTTTCCTGGTAATATTATGTTGCTAACCTCTTCATAATCCTAACTCTATAGCTTTGTCATCATGATCTCTTTATAAATATCTTGAGTTGTGTCCAATGCTTATAAAAATATATATAATTTTTTTGAAACTTATTTATTATACTTTAAGTTCTGGGGTACATGTGCAGAATGTGCAGGTTTGTTACATAGATGATATACATATGCCAAAGTGGTGGTTTGCTGCGTCCATTGCCCCGTCATGTATAGGTATTCCTCCTAATGCTATCCCACCCCAATCCCCCCAACCCGTGCTATTCCTCCCCTAGTCCCCCACCCCTCAGTGTGTAAATTTACCCTCCCTGTGTCCATGTGTCCTTTTTGTTCAATACCCACTTATGAGTGAGAACATGCGATGTTTGGTTTTCTGTTCCTGTGGCAATTTGCTGAGAATGATGGTTTCCAGATTCATCCATGTCACTGCAAAGGACATGAACTCATCCATTTTTATGGCTGCATAGTATTCCACGGTGTGTATGTGCTGCATTTTCTTTATCCAGTCTATCCTTGATGGGCATTTGGGTTGGTTCCAAGTCTTTGCTATTGTGAACAGTGCCACAATAAACACATGTGTGCATGTGTCTCCATAATAGAATGATTTATCATCTTTTGGGTATATACCCAGTAATGGGATTGCTGGGTCAAATGGAATTTCTATTTCTAGATCTTTGAGGAATTGCCACACTGTCTTCCAAGATAGTTGAACTAATTTACACTCCCACCAACAGTGTAAAAGTGTTCCTCTCTCTCCACATCCTCTCCAGCATCTGTTGTCTCCCGATTTTTTAATGATTGCCATTCTAACTGGCATGAGGTGGTATCTCAATGTGGTTTTGATTTGCATTTCTCTAATAATCAGTGATGACGAGAATTTTTTCATGTTTGTTGGCCTCATGTATGTCTTCTTTTGCAAATTGTCTGTTCATATCCTTCACCCACTTTTGAATGGGCTTATTTGTTTTATTCATGAAAATCTGTTTTAGTTCTTTGTAGATTCTGGATATTAGCCCTTTGTCAGATGAGTAGATTGCAAAAATTTTTTCCCATTCTGTTGCTTGCCAATTCACTCTAATGACTGTTTCTTTTGCTGTGCAGAAGCTGTGGAGTTTGATTAGATCTCATTTGTCTATTTTGTCTTTTGTTGCCAGTGCTTTTGGTGTTTTGGTCATGAAGTCCTTGCCTATGCCTATGTCCTGAATGGTTTTGCCTGGGTTTTCTTCTAGGGTTTTTATGGTGTAAGATCTTATGTTTAAGTCTTTAATCCATCTGAAGTTAATTTTAGTGTAAGGTGTCAGGAAGGGGTCCAGTTTCGCTTTCTGCACATGGCTATCCAGTTTTCCCAACACCATTGATTAAACAGGGACTCTTTTCCCCAGTGCTTGTTTTTGTGAGGTTTGTTAAAGATCAGATGGTTGTAGATGTGTGGTGTTGCCACCAAGGCCTCTGTTCTGTTCCATTTGTCTATATCTCTGTTTTAGTCCCAGTACCATGCTGTTTTGATTACTGTAGCCTTGTAGTCTGGTTTGAGGTCAGGTAGTGTGATGCCTCCAGCTTTGTTCTTTCTGCTTAGAATTGACTTGGCTATGTGGGCTCTTTTTGTTTCCATATGAAGTTTAAGGTGGTTTTTTCCAGTTCTGTGAAGAAGATTATTGGTAGCTTGATGGAGATAGCATTGAGTCTATAAATTACTTTGGACAGTATAGCCATTTTCACAATATAGATCCTTCCTAACCATGAACATGGAATGTTTCTCCATTTGTTTGTGTCCTCCCTTATTTCCTTGAGCAGTGGTTTGTAGTTCTCCTTGAAGAGGTCCTTTACATCCTTTGTTAGTTGTATTCCTAGGTATTTTATTCTCTTTGTAGCAATTGTGGATGGGAGTTCACTCATGATTTGGCGCTCTGTTAGTCTGTTATTGGTGTATAGGAATGCTTGTGATTTTTGCACATTGATTTTGTATCCTGAGACTTTGCTGAAGTTGCTTATCAGTTTTAGGAGATTTTGGGCTGAGATAATAGGGTCTTCTAAATATACAATCATGTTGTCTGCAAATGGAGATAATTTGGCTTCCTCTTTTCCTAATTGAATATGCTTTATTTTTTTATCTTGCCTGATTGCTGTAGCTAGAACTTCCAATACTATATTGAATAGGAGTGGTGACAGAGGGCATCCTTGTCTAGTGCCAGATTTCAAGGGGAATGCTTCCAGTTTTTCCCCATGCAGTATGATATTGGCT
>CAUYLG010045408.1:0-57374 GCA_963573385.1 Cacajao melanocephalus | reverse complement strand
AGGTGGTTACATGTGGTGTGTGATTTGAAAGTTACAAAAAAGGTTCTCCTTTTTTGTCCTATGTATGTCCTGGACTGTTTTATTAAGGGTAGATAGCTTCAACAGAGTGAACTATCTTCCATTTTCAAGTATTTTTTTTTTTATATGGAGTCTCGCTGTGTCACCCAGGCTGGAGTGCAGTGGCATGAGGCATGATCTCGGCTCACTACAACCTCCACCTCCCAGGTTCATGCAATTCTCCTGCCTCAGCCTCCCAATTAGCTGGGATTACATGTATGCACCACCACACCTGACTAATTTTTGTATTTTTAGAGATGGGGTTTTGCCATGTTGACCACACTGGTTTCAAACTCCTGACCTCAAGCTATCCACCTGCCTTGGCCTCCCAAAGTGCCAGAGTTACAAGTGTGAGCCACTGCACCTGGCTCTTGGTGCAAATTTTTCTATTACACCTCAGTGAACTTCAACTAGGAGTATGCTCTAGTTCATCCCTCCTCCAAACTTGCCCTTGATTAATTTTACTTGTTCTTTGCTCCCATCCTCTTTCCTTAGGTCTTCTCTAATACCCTGTGACCATCAACAAAGCATGATTTTTTCATTTTTAAATGCTTGGAAAGAATCAGAAGGAAAAGATTTTATGACATATGCAAAGTACAGTCATGCATCTCTTAACGATAAGAATATATTCTGAGAAATGTATCATAGGTTATCTCACCATTGAGCAAACATTGTGGTGTGTACTTACATAAACCCAGATGGGATCGCCTACTACACACCTAGGCTACAAACCTGTACAGCATGTTATTGTACTAAATACTGTAGGCAACTGTAACATAATAAGTATTTATGTATCTAAACATATCTAAACATAAAAGAGGTACAGTAAAAATACAGTATAAAAGATAAACGATAATACACCTCTATAGGACACTTACTGGGAATGGAGCTTTCAGAACTGGAAGGTGCTCTGGGTGGGTCAGTAACTGGTGAGTGAATGTGAAGGCCTAGGACATTACTATACGCTACTGTAGACTTTATACACACTGTATACAGAAACTATACTAAATTTATACAAAAGTAATTTTCTTTCTTCAATAATAATTAACCTTAGCATCCTGTAACTATTTTATAAACTTTTTAATCTTTTTAATTTATTGATTCTTTTGTAATAACACTTAGCTTAAAACACAAACCCATTGCACAGCTGAACAAAAATATTTTACTCTTTATATCTCTTTTCTATAAGCATTTTTCTATTTTTAACTTAAGGTTTCTTTTAAAAAAAACTAGGACACAAACACATGCATGAGAACATGCAATGTTTGGTTTTCTGTTCCTGTGCTATTTTACCGAGGATGATGACTTCCAGTTCCATCCATGTTCCTGCAAAGGACATGATATCATTTCTTTTTGTGGCTGCATAGTATTCCATGGTGTATATAATGTACCACATAATTCTTTCTGGCCTGCACAGGGTCCGGATCATCCATATCACTGCCTTCCACTGCTATATCTTGTTCCGCTGAAGGTCTTCAGAGATGATAACACATGTGGCACTGTCATCTCCTATGATAACATTGCTTTCTTCTAGAATACCTTCTCCTGAAAGACCTGCTTGCTATTGTTTATAGTCAACTTTTTAAATAAGTAAAAGGAATAAGCTGTAAAATAAATATAAAAAGTATGGTAAATACCAGGTGATGGGAAATTTTCAAGTTTGTTATAATCTTATGAGATCACTGTGGTATAATGCAGTCCGTTGTCGACCCAAACATTGTTATTTGGTACGTCACTCTATAGGAAATTCAAAGCTGTCCATCAAGTTTTCTTGGAAAATGCCATTTGTTTACACATTGTTTATGAGTGCTTTCAAAATATGAAGGTAGAGTGAAGTAGTTGTTATATTCTATGTGGAACGAAAGCATACTGTACTTACTATCTAGCCTTTTATGGGAAGAAAGTCTAGTTTGCTGACCCCCTCCTGGACTTTTCCATCAAGTAAATGGAAGCCCTTAAGTGTCCATAGCACCTCATGAGGAGTAAATGTGTGTCTTCTCTAACGGAGTTTAAAGCTTCATGGGGGAAGCCTATCTTTTGCAGTGTAGCACGTCCAGCAGCTACAAGAAAATGCCAGAGTGTAGAGTAAGCATTCAATAATGAAACATCAAATGTATTAACCCTTTCTATGTCTTATTTTATGAATAATTTTTAAAATAGTAATAATTATAGTGAGATATTACTTTATCAATAGGTTTTCTGTTTGTTTGTTTTTACTTTAAGTTCTGAGGTACATGTGCAGAACATGCAGGTTTGTTGCATAGGTATACATGTGCCATGGTGGTTTGTTGCACCTATCAACCCGTCACCTAGGTTTTAAGCCCCACATGCATTAGCTATTTGTCCTGATGCTCCCCTGCCCCTCATCCCCACCCAGATAGTACCCAGTGTGTGTTGTTCCCCTTCCTGCGTCCATGTGTTCTCATTGTTCAACTCTCACTATGACTGAGAACATGCAGTCTTTGGTTTTCTGTTCATGTGTTAGTTTGCTGAGGATGATGGCTTCCAGTTCTATCTATGTTCCTGCAAAGGACATGATCTCATTCCTTTTTGTGGCTGCAAAGTATTCCATGGTGTATATGTACCACATGTTCTTTTTTTTTTTTTTTTTTGAGACAGAGTCTAACTAACTCTTATTGCCAGGCAGGTGTGCAATGGTGTGATCTCAGCTCATAGCAACTGCCGCCTCCTGGGTTCAAGTGATTCTCTTGCCTCAGCCTCCCAAGTAGCTGGGATAGCAGGCACCTACCACCAGGCCCAGTTGATTTTTATATTTTTAGTAGAGATGGGATTTCACACTTTTGTCCAGGCTGGTCTTGAACTCCTCATATCAGGTGATCCGCCTGCCTCAGCCTCCCAAAGTGATGGGATTACAGGCATGAGCCACCATGCTCAGCCTTGTACTACATATTCTTCCTCCAGTCTATAATTGATAGGCATTTGGGCTGGTTCCATGTCTTTGCTATTGTGAAGAATGTTGCAATAAACATATGCGTATATGTATCTTTGTAACAGAATGATTTATATTCCTTTGGGTACATAACCAGTAATGGAATTGCTAAATCAAATGGTATTTCTGGTTCAAGATCCTTAAGGAATTGCCACACATGGTTGCACTAATTTAAACTCCCACTAACAAAGTAAAAGTGTTCCTATTTCTCTACAGCCTTGCCAGCATCTGTTATTTTTGACTGACTTTTTAATAATTGCCATTCTGAATGGTGTGAGATGGTATTTCATTGCGGTTTTGAGTTGTATTTCTCTAATGATCAGTAATGTTGAGCTTTCTTTCATATGTTTGTTGGCCACATAAATATCTTCTTCTGAGAAGTGTCTGTTCATATCCTTTGCCCACTTTTCAATAGAATTGTTTGGTTTTTTCTTGTAAATTTGTTTTAAGTTCCTTATAGACTCTGGATATTAGACCTTTGTCAGATGGGTAAATTGCACAAATTTTCTCCCATTGTGTAGGTTGCCTGTTTACTCTGATGATAGTCTCTTTTGCTTTGCAGAAGCTCTTTAGTTTAATTATATTCCATTTGTCAATGGCTTTTGTTGCAATTGCTTTTGATTGTTTTGTCATAAAATATTTGCCCATGCCTCTGTCCTGAATGGTATTGCCAAGGTTTTTTTCCTAGGGTTTTTATGGTTTGGGGCTTTACATTTAAGTCCTTAATGCATTGTGAGTTAATTTTGTAATAAGGTATAAGGAAGGTGTCCATTTTCAGTTTTCTGCATATGGCTACCAGTTTTCTCAGCACCATTTATTAAATAGGAAATCTTTTCCCCATTGCTTGTTTTTATCATGTTTGTCAAAGATCAGATGGCTGTAGATGTGTGGTCTTATTTCATTTCTGAGGTCCCTATTCTGTTCCATTGGTCTATACGTCTATTTTGGTACCAGTACCATGCTGTTTTGGTTACTGTAGCCTTGTAGTATAGTTTAAACAAAGGTATCATGATGCCTCCAGCTTTGGTCTTTTTGCTTAGGATTGTCTTGGCTCTGTGGGCTCTTTTTTGGTTCCATGTGAATTTTAAAGTCGTTTTTTCTAATTCTATGAAAAAAGTAAATGGTAGCTTGATGGGAATAGCATTAAATATATGAATTATTTTAGATATTATGGCCATTTTTATGACACTGATTCTTCCTATCTATGAGGATGGAATGTTTTTCCATTTGTTCCTGTCCTCCGTAATTTCCTTGAGTAGTGGTCTGTAGTTCTCCTTGAAGAGTTGCTTCACATCCCTTGTTACCTGTATTCCTAGGTATTTTATTCTCTTTGTAGCAATTGTGAATGAAAGTTCATTCATGATTTGGCTCTCTGCTTGTCTATTGCTGATGTATAGGAATGCTTGTGATCTTTGCACATCCATTTTGTATCCTGAGATTTGCTGAAGTTATCAGCTTAAGGAGTTTTTGGGCTGAGACAATGGGGTTTTCTAAATATAGGATCACGTCATTTGTAAACAGAGACAATTTGACTTCCTCTCTTCCTATTTGAATACACTTTATTATTTTCTCTTGCCTGATTGCCATGGCCAGAACTTCTAATACTATGTTGAATAGGAGAGGTGAGAGAGGGCATCCTTGTCTTGTGCCAGTTTTCAAAGGGAATGCTTCTAGCTTTTGCCCATTCAGTATAATATTGCCTGTGGTTTTGCCATAAATAGCTCTCATTATTTTGAGATACATTCCATCAATACCTAGCATATTGAGAGTTTTTTGCATGAAAGGATGTTGAATTTTATCAAGGACTTTTCTGCATCTATTGAGACAATTGTGGTTTTTGTCATTGGTTCTGTTTATGTGATGGATTACATTTATTGATTTGTGTATGTTGAACCAGCCTTGCATCCCAGGGATGAAGCCTACTTGACTGTGGTGGATAAGCTTTTTGATGTGCTTCTGGATTCAGTTTACCAGTATTTTTTTGAGGATTTTTACATGAATGTTCATTATGGATATTGACCTGAAATTTTATTTTTTTGTTGTGTCTCTGCCAGGTTTTGTTATCAGGATGATGCCGGCCTCATAAAATGATTTGGGAAAGAGTCCCTCTTTTTATATTGTTTGGAATAGTTTCAGGAGGAATGGTACCAGGTACCAGCTCCTCTTTGTACCTCTGGTAGAATTTGGCTGTGAATTAATCTGTCCTGGGCTTTTTTTGGTTGGTAGGCTATTTGTTATTGCCCCAATTTCAGAACTTGTTATTGGCCTATTCACAGATTTGATTTCTTCCTGGTTTAGTCTTGGGAGGGTGTCTGTATCCAAGAATTTATCTATTTCTTCTAGATTTTCTAGTTTATTTCCATAGAGGTGTTTATAGTATTCGCTAATGGTAGTTCATATTTCTGTGTAGTCAATGGTGATACCCCCTTTATCATTTTTTTATTGTGTCTATTTAATTCTTCTCTTTTTTCTCCTTTATCAGTCTAGATAGCATCTATCTATTTTATTATTTTTTTTTCAAAAAAACAGCTCTTGGATTGATATATTTGAAGGGCTTTTTGTATCTCTATCTCCTTCAGTTCTACTCTGATCTTAGTTATTTCTTGTCTTCTGCTAGCTTTTGGGTTTATTTGCTCTTGCTTCTCTAGTTGTTTTAATTATGATGTTAGGCTGCCAATTTTAGATCTTTCTAGCTTTCTGATGTGGGCATTTAGTGCTACCAATTTCGCTTTTAACACTGCTTTAGCTGCATCCAGGTATTCTGGTATATTGTCTCTTTGTTCTCATGAGTTTCAAAGAACTTTTTGATTTCTGCCTTAATTTCATTATTTACCCAGTAGTCATTCAAGAGCAGGTTGTTCAGTTCCATGTAGTATGTGGTTTTGAGTGAATCTCTTAATCCTGAGTTCTAATTTGATTGCACTGTGGTCTGAGAGATTGTTTGTTATGATTTCAGGGCTTTTTTTTTTTTTTCCATTTGCTGAAGAGTGTTTTACTTCCAATTATGTGGTGGATTTTAGAGTAAGTTCCATGTGGCACTGAGAAGAATGTATATTCTGTTGTTTTGGGGTGGAGGGTTCTGTAGGTAACTATTAAGTCCATTTTATCTAGAACCGAGTTCAAGTTCTGAATATCCTTGTTAATTTTCTGTCTCATCAATCTGTCTAATATTGACAGTGGGGTGTTAAAGTCTCCAAATATTATTACGTGGGAGTCTAAGTCTCTTTGTTGGTCTCTAAGAACTTGTTTTATGACTCTGGGTGGTCCTTTATTGGGTGCATATACATTTAGGATAGTTAGCTCTTCTTGTTGAATTGATCCTCTTCTCATTATGTAATGCCCTTCTTTGATCTTTTTTAGTTTAAAATCTGTTTTGTCAGAGTCTAGGATTGCAAACCCAGCTTTTTTCTGCTTTCAATTTGCTTGGTAAGTTTTCCTCCATCCCTTTATTTTGAGCTTTTGTGTCATTGCACATGAGATTGGTCTCCTGAATATAGAACACCCATGGGTCTTTACTCTTTATCCAATTTGACTGTGTCTTTTAACTGAAGCATTTAGCCCATTTACATTTAAGGTTGATATTGTTATGGATGAATTTGATCCTGTCATCACAATGATAGGTGGTTATTTTGCACATTAGTTGATGCAGTTTCTTCATAGTGTCATTGGTCTTTATATTTTGATGTGTTTTGGAGTGGCTAGTACCAGTTTTTCCTTTCCATATTTAGTGCTTCCTTCAGGGGCTCTTGCAAGGCAGGCCTGGTGGTGACAAATTCCCTCAGCATTTGCTTGTCTATAAAGGATTTTATTTCTCCTTCACTTATGAAGCTTAGTTTGGCCAGATATGAAATTATGGGTTAAAAATTCTTTTCTTTAAGAATGTTGAATACTGGTCCCCACTCTCTTCTGGTTTGTGGGGTTTCTGCTAAGAGATCCACTGTTAGTCTGATGGGCTTCCCTTTGTAGTTAACCGGTATTCTTCTCTGGCTGCCTTTAACATTTTTTCCTTCATTCCAACCTTGGAGAATCTGATGATTATGTGTCTTGGGGTTGATCTTCTCATGGAGTATCTGTGGGGTTCTCTGTATTTCCTAAATTTGAATGTTGGCCTGTCTTACTAGGTTGGGGAAGTTCTCTTGCATAATATCCTGAATTATCTTTTCCAACTTGGTTTCATCCTCCCTGACTTTTTCAAGTACTCGAATCAGTCATAGGTTCAGTTTTTTTACATAGTCCCATATTTATCAGAGGTTTTGTTCATTCCTTTTCATTCTTTTTTCTCTAATCTTGTCTGCCTGCATTAGTTCAGCAAGATAGTCTTCCATCTCTGATATTCTTTCTTTTGCTTGATCGATTTGGCGATTGATACTTGTATATGCTTCCCAAAGTTCTCATGCTGCATTTTTCAGCTCCATCGGGTCATTTATGTTCCTCCCTAGAGTGGTTATTCTAGTTAGCAGCTCCTCTTACCTTTTATCAAGGTTCTTAGCTTCCTTGCAGTGGTTTAGAACATTCTCTTTTAGCTCAGTAGAGTATTTTATTACCCACCTTCTGAAGCCTACTTCTGTCAATTTGTCCATCTCATCCTCCATCCAGTTCTGTGCCCTTGCTGGAGAGGTGTTGTGATCATTTGGAGGAGAAGAGGCACTCTGGCCCTCTGGGTTTTCAGCAGTTTTTCTTTAATTCATTCTCATCTTCATGAGTTTGTCTAGTTTCAATCTTTGAGGCTGCTGACCCATGGATGAAGTTTTTGTGAAGACTTTTTTTGTTGTTGATGCTGTTGTCGTTGCTTTCTGTTTTGTTTTTCTTTCAACACTCAGGTCCTCCTTCTGTAAGACTGCTGTGGTTTGGTGGGGGTTCACTTCAAGCCCTATTTATCTGGTTTGCTCCTGCGTCTAGAGATGTCACTCAAGGAGGCTGGAGAATAGCAAAGATGAGCGCCTGCTTTTTTCTCTGGGATCTCTGATCTTGAGGGGCACTGACATGATGCTAGTAGGAATACTCCTGTATAGGGTGTCTGACAACCCCTGTTGTGGGGTTCTCACCCAGTCAGGTGGCGTGGGAAGGAAGACCCATTTTACAAGGCACTTTGGCTGTCCTATGGTGGATGGGGTGTGCTGCACTAGGGGAAACCCACTCATCTGGTCTGCCCATACTCCTCAGAGCTAGCAGGAGGAAAGACTAAGTCTGCTGGTCCTGCAGAGACTATGGCTACCCCTCCCTCTAGGAACTCAGGCCCTGGGAGATCAGAGTTCTGTCCCTGAACCCTGGCTGGAGTTGGAGTTCCTGCAGGGAGGCTATGCAGCTACAGTGTTGGCTGCTCCCCATCCCCCGAGAATCACAGCCACAGCAGTGGTTATGACCACCTCTACCCCTGGAAACCTAGCCGGCTTAGGCCACTTCTAGCTGAATGGATATTGAAATCTGTGCTACTCCATGGTTGGGGCCCAAGGCCCCGGTGGTGTGGATTCTCAAGTGGGATCTTCTGATCTGTTGGCTGCGCAGTTCCATGGAAAAAGCATGGTTTCCCAGGCCGGGTGGCACTTACTCACCACCTCCCTTGGCTGGGAATGGGGGCTTCCCTACCCCTGTGACTCTTAGGTGGGCTGCTGTACAACACTACTCTTCTTTCCTCTCTGTGAGTCATGTCAGCCATCTAGTCAGTCCTAATGACAACCTGGATACCTCGGTTGCTAGTGCAGCATTCACAAGCTGTTATGGATCTTTTCGATGGGAAGCATGTGAGGCTCCAACCACCGCTGCTTCTAGTTGGCCATCTTGGCCCCACCCCTCAGGTTAATGTTATTTTTTGAATTTACTCTTTTTTTTTTTGAGATGGAGGCTCGCTCTTGTCGCTCAGGCTGGAGTGCAACGGCGCGATCTCGGCTCACTGCAACCTCTGCCTCCTGGGTTCAAGCAATTCTCCTGCCTCAACATCCCGATTAGCTGGGACTACAGGCGTGCACCACCACACCCGGCTAATCTTTTGAATTTTTAGTAGAGATGGGGTTTCACTATGTTGGCCAGTATGGTCTTGATCTCCTGACCTCAAGATCCACTCACCTCAGCCTCCCAAAGTGCTGGGATTATAGACGTGAGCCACTGCGCCCGGCCTTACTCTTCTTTTTCTAAAAGAAACACAAAACCAACACAGAAACACAAATATAAAAGCAGGTGGTGATTAAGAAAGAGCCATTACCTAAGAATGAATCTATTTCTTTTCTTATCAATGATCAAGTAAATAGATTTTTTCTTTCATCTGTTTTCTCAAGTAAACAGATCATTGATAAGAAATGAAATAGAGTTTTATTAGGTAATTAAACCTAACAAAGAGTTATTATTAGGTCTAAATTTTTTTTCCATTTATTTTAATCATCCCTATTTGAGTATTGAAGAAAGAACTAGAACTTAGTGTTAGAATTTATTTCTTGCTATTTGGGGAAGTCTTCTAATAATAACATTGTTTTAGTCCTTAATAGCCATGGAGACTGCAACTTTCTTTTTAGATTTATGGTGTTATTGTTAAGACAATCATGGAAAACTTGCATGTGGTCCGTAACGAACTTGTACAGGTGGTTGTGGCCAAAAACTATGAAACCTAAGGTAAAAGAGACTTAGCAAACTAAGGACTACCATATCAAAGGACCACAGCCTGGGTGCCTTAAACAACAGGAATATATTTTCTTACAGTTCTTTAGACTAGAAGTCTGAGATCAAAATGTTGGCAAGGCAGATATTTTGTGCCATCTTTTTTCAGTCCTTTCTTCATCGTAACATATTTATATATGAGATCTCTCTAAACTGGTGATAGATTTACTGAATAACTGTTTGTAGAGAGAGAAATTCCGGTTTCTTATTCCTGTTGGAATTAGACCTTTGTAGCATAGATATTTTTCCTAAAGGATGACTTCTATCCTTTTCTCAATGGTTTTCAGTCCCTTCTGGTTCAAGTTGGGCTTACCGGGGTCTCAGGCTGAATTTGACTAAAAAATACTGTACTATAAACTCAGAACAGTCTGAACAATTTTTTTTCTTTTCCTTTATTTATTTTTTTTTTTGATTGGTCTTGCTCTGTTGCCCAGGCTGGATGCAGTGGCATGATCACAGTTCACTGCAGACTCAACCTCCCAGGTTCCTGAGTAGTTAGAACCACAGTCATGCACCGTCATGCTCAGTTGAATTTTATTTTTTTAATTTTTTTTCAGGGATGGAGTCTCACTATGTTGCCAAGGCTGATCTTGAACTCCTAGGCTCAAGTGATCTTCTCACCTTGACCTTCCAGAGTTGCGGGCTTTATCTCGCCAGGTCACTAATTTTCAATTTACTAGAATTGCCTCTTGTGCTGCCTTTAAGTTTACATTGATATCTAGAAGTTAACCTTCCAGTTTCCCATAGTTTGTAATTATTTTTTAAATGTCATAACTAAATTTCAAACCTGTATCTAAATATTTAATCTTTTCAAGACCTTGAAAGTTTAAAGGCTTTTTTCTGTCTACCTCCTTCCTCAACCACACACACACACACACACACACACACACACACACACACACACACACTCAGAGTCCCTCTATATTTCCCCTCTCTCTTTCTGTTTCAATCTCTCTTCTCAGTTTGGAGACCCTAAAATAGTTTGTAGAGAGAGAAATTCTGAAGTGCAGATATTTTAGCCAGCCCGATGATTGACATATCTCTCATTACATTCAGAACCCACCCACCAGTGTGTCACTGATCCAATTATGCTTTCTGCCTCCTTCATTTCTGTTCTCTTGCTCCTCATTCTTATTTTTAAAATTCTTTTTAAAAGAACTCATATTTCTTATTTCAGACAATTGCTATTTCACTTACTGACACCAATATGTAATTAAAATAAATAAAGAGAAAAATAAACGTCCTCACAAGCCTGTGTAGCATAGAGACCAGCCTTAGAATGTTGGAAATTGATGGGTGAAGGGTTAGGGGTGGGGTTATTTTACCCTTTTATTTTAATAAGAGTGATCTGACTTAAATACAACAATATATGCTATTACTTAAATTTATGTGCCTACTGTATCTTCACTTTCTCTATATTTGAGATCTTCAGAGTAGGAGAGTTCAGTTGCCTTCTCCATTCTGTTTCCTTGACTTGGAGCATCTAAAACGTCTATATCTATGTTGGCAACTGGAGCACCATTCAGTGTTGCTACTGGACTGAATGAATGGCCTGTCTGGGCTTTCCTGTGACTTGTACTTTTTTTTTTCCTTTTGGTCATCCATAATTCTGCCAATGATAACGTTTTGTTTTTTAAATATAGAGTGATGAGTTCACCAGCAAGGGACCTGGTGGTATTTGTGACGGCAAATACAAGGATGGGGCAATTGTGTTTATAGAGTCAAGACTGGCCAGCAACAGTTGTCTTTGGTTCTTGGGGTGAATCATGAAGTTTTTCTAATACTGATCCAATAATAAATTTGATTTCTTACACAATATTAATATGTGATGTGCAAACTGCTAGCGTGAGGTTCATTAAAAAAAAAAAAAAAAAAAAATTCTCACTCCAGCTACCTACTTCCAGAAACTCTTTCTCGGCTGCTTTAAGTGGAATTTTCCTTGTAGTCTGTGGTTTCTCCCCCTGTTCTTTGACATTCCACTCTCAATGGCCCCCCATGGCCTTTCTTCTTCCCTAATGGCTATGACTATTTTTGCCTTAATATATGGCTACAATTTGTTGCTAATGTATTTGTACCCAATTGCACAAGAAGTCTGTGAGTATGATGTCAATGATTAAAGAAGAAGTTTTTTTAGGTTATTTTAATAAATCAGGCATCTAGTTGATTAGCAGATGACTGGTTGAAATAGCTCTAGGCTTTACAACTTGGATTTAGCACTCTGTACTCAACTGGCTGGTGTGTTTTTTTTTTTTTTAGTTATTATTTCATAGTTCTTGGTAGATAGTAGGTACCCATTAAATATTGGTTAAATGATAGATTCAATTTCATAAGTGTATGTATTCCTTCCTAAGTAATCACCGATATTTCTTTAACTTTTTGACTAAGATGATATTGAACATAAATGTCATCTTAGTATATTAGTTTGTTTTATGTACAAAATTTAATTTTAAGTTTCTCCTATATTCAAAGTTTCAAATATGATTAAAACAGAAGTACTAATAGATGGCAAACAAAATCTCAAAATAAAATTTAAAATTTTGTTCATGAATAATTTTAAGTTGTACAAATGTCATATTAAGTGTTAAAAATCAATGAGTAATCATGTAGTATCATTTATTTACCTGGAATTTTCCAGTTATTATTTCAATGGTTGTTCTAGAGGAAAATTTTCTTTTTATTGGGAAATCAGAAAAAATATGAAGAAAATGTGTACTTTTAAATAACTCTTTTCAAGAAAGCATAAAATAAAAAACTAACTCATACAGATTTCATCATTGCATTTTAATATATAGCTCCATCTGGGATTAAATCTTATATTCTCCAAAAAAGTCCCCTTGAGATTCAGGCAATAGGAACTGTAGCAAAGACTTTAATTTTTTTTTTCTTTTAATGGAGCATGGTACATGCAAACTGAAATAAAAGCTTTCCTTCAAAACCCTTGAAGCATGAAGCTATAATATAATCCAATCTTACTTACTGAAGACTGTCTCAATGCTGATTTATAAGAGGTCACATTCATTCACCTTATAAAATTATTATTTTAATGAGCTTGAGCTTTTTAAGAACTTTTCAAAATCTATATCTATTTGAATGGAAAACTTGCCACATAATTGCTATTTCACTATGTAGCTTCTTAACATTCATAGTGCAGGTTGAATATTCCTTATCTGAAATTCTTGGGACCAGAACTGTTTTGGATTTTTGATATTTTTCAGATTTTTAAATATTTGCATGTACATAATGAGATAACTTGGGGATGGGACCCAAGTTGAAATACAAAAATCATTTATGTTTCATATATATCTCACCATATAGCCTGAAGGTTATTTTATATAATACCTTTAACAATTTTGTGTGTGAAACAAAGTTTTGACTGCATTTTGACCGTAACTTGTCAAGAGGTAAGATGTGGAATTTTCTGCTTGTGGCATCATGTTACACTCAAAAAGCTTTCAATTTTTCAGCATTTTAGATTTTAGATCTTCAGATTAGGAATGCTCAACCTATAGTGTGGGTAATTGACATTATGCTGCCCTGATTATGAAGGGCAGTCCTCTCCGAGCACTCCTCCAATTTCAAGCATACATACTAGCTCATATCATCATGTCTCATGTATCTAAAATATGTCTCTCAGTGAGCCAAAGCATAGTCATCTTTATTTTGCTTTTTCTATTGAATTTTAAAATTGTGAAATACTAGGAAAATTAAGTATAGAAATAAATATAACACTCGGGAGGCTGAGGCAGCCAGAATCGCTTGAACCTGGGAGGCAGAAGTTGCAGTGAGCCGAGATCGTACCACTGCACTACAGCCTGGGCTACGGAGAGTGACTCCACCTCAAAAAAAAAAAAAAAAAAGGAAAAAAGAAAGAAAACAGAAACACCACATGCTCTCACTCATAAGTGGGTGTTGAGCAACGAGAACACATGGATACAGGGAGGGGAACATCACACACCGGGGCCTGTCGAGGCGTGGGGGGCTACGGGAGTGATAGCAGAGGGTTGGGGGATAGGGGAGAGATAGCATTATGAGAAATATCTAATGTAGGTGATGGGGTGATGGATGCAGCAAACCACTATAGCACGTGTATACTTATGTAACAAACCTGTGCCTTCTGCACATGTATGCCAGAATTTAAAGTAAAAAAAAAGAAATATAACAAATATTTGTAAACTTACCACTTAGTTTCAAAAAAAACTAAACATTTAGAAATATTTGCATTAGACCATGTGTTTAGATTGTCCTGTACGTGTTTGTGATTTGCTATGTAGATACATCACTAAAAGCAATATGTATGATAGTTTTCTAAGTTTTAAAACTTTATATCAGAAAGTAATAACCGTTTATACTTTGCTGTGACCTGATTTTTTAAAAATGTTCATCTGATAAATAGGACTCCGATTCATTAGTTCGCATTTTATAATATTGCATTTATACTAAAGCACAGATTACATGTTTTTCTACTGATAGACATTTAGGTAATTTATAATTTTATAATTACATCAATACCATTACAAAAACTATTTGTAGATACCTGCTCTGCACATATCAGAGTGTTTTTTGTGGGAAGGAGTGGGACACACATACATACACATATCTTCATCTTTATTAAATATTGTCAAATAATTTCCAAAGTAATTATAATAATTTCAATTCCAAGAAGCAACTTGGGAGATTTACCATTTTTAAATAGTCTTACTAATATTCTATACTGACAGATTTAAAATCTTCCTAATTTGAATACTAGTACCTTTATATTACTTTCATTTATTTGCATTGGCCTGATTACTTACGATTTTGTGAATCATTGTGTGTATTTTATATATATATATATAAAACACTGAGGTTTTTTGTTCTTTTAGGGATGGGGGTCTCACTGTCACTGGAGTGCAGTGGTGCAATCATAGCTCACTACAATCACAGCTCACTACAGCCCCTGAAGTCTTGCACTCAAGCAAACCTCCCACCTAAGCCTCCCAAGTAGCTGGTACTACAGGAACACACCACCACACCCAATTAATTTTTTTTTAACAGGAAAGATGAGGTCTCACTTCATTGCACTGTTTCTAAGTACTTATTTGAATTACACCTATTCAAAGCTTTGTCCATTTTATGAGATGTCTTGGGTATTTTATATATCCCTTATATATTCAATGTACAAGTCTGTCATTTATATGCTTGCAATTATTTTTTCACAATTTTTATTTTTTCCACATTGCTGGTAATTTAATGTTCTAAATACTTTTATTTCAATGCTATCAAAGTTATTAATATTTTCCATTAATCTTTGTGCTTTTGTGAGTTGTCTAAGAAATCTTTCCCTAAACCAATATCATATTATCTTATATTTTCTTGTAAAAGATTTAAAGTTTAGCTTTTTACTTTCATATGCTAAATTCACTTTATTTTTTACATTATGTGAAGTCGTGTTTTAATTTATAATTTTTACATAGAGAAATATTGTCCCAGTATCATTTATTGAAAAGTTTTCAATGACTAATGCCATGCTTGCCATATACCAACTTATATATATTCTTGCCTGTGTGGATCTATTTCTGAATATTCAAAAGCAGTTTCTATCAGCTAAGGTCCTTAATATGCCTGAAAATTAATAATCAATTTACTTTCATATTGCTGATTTGTGGCTGTATTACTCGGATTACTTTCTTCATGTGTTTCCCAATTCTGGCTTTTTCTGTTTCTTGCCCATTTTGTTCAATTTAATTCTGAACTCAATGAAGGCTACTTAAAGTTTTCATCATTACTCTGAGTCAGGACTCTTATATTCATTGTTAGAACTCACATTATGATAGCTGAGGGCTGACCTCCAGATGAATACTGTCCTCTCATCACGCTAGCTCTTTCCGCAAGAACATCCAAAAAATGTCCAGGAACTCCTGAATGATCTCCTGCCCATCCTCCCTCTCTCATTTCTGTGTGATTGCTGCAACTGCACATTCTTCTTGTAAAGAATGTGGTATCAGTGCTTTACCTGACATGTTCTTTGCTGCTGACTGCCATCACCCTTCCCACTCTTTTCCTGGGGACAGGGACAAAAAAGTAAAATAAAATATGCACTCTCTGTAGTGAGCATGCTTAATTTCTCACTGCACAGCAAAGACTAATAGGTCATGATTAATGAAACTCTTCTAAAGTTTCTGTGATAAAGAAAGGAACCTTCACACACCTGTGGTCATGGCTTGGGGTCTCTTTCCAGTTTACTTCTGTGCCTTATTCTGGCCCTGACTCTTTAAGGCAAAGGCTGGCTTATTCTCCACCATACAGTGTGCTCTGCTTATCTCCATGGAATCCATGATAAGAGCTCCTATGGCAAGGAAGAGGGAAATATGCAATCTTAGGCTTGTCCCTTAAATCTTTTTTGCTCCTTCATTGAGTTTCCTTCAAGATGATTGACCTTTGGTACACCCGCGGCAATTGAGATTTTATTAGTTTCCTATTGTAACAAACACCAGGAATGTATTATGTTACAGTTCTGGTGGTCAGAAAGCCAAAACAGATCTCAATGGACTAAAACGTAGGTGTTGGCAGGGCTGCATTTCTTCTGGTGGCCCCAACAGAGAATCAGTTTGCTTGCCTTTCTCAGCTTCTAGAGGCTGCCCACAGTCCTTGCCTTGCAGTCCCTTCCTCCATCTTCAAAGCGAGCAAAAGCTGGTTGAGTCTTTCTCACTTCACATCATTCCAACATTGCTTCCATTGCCATCTCTTCTCAGGCACTTCTGCCTCCCTCTTCTGCATTAAAAGGCCTTTGTGATTTCATTGGATCTACTCTTAACAATCCAGCATAATCGCCTTATTTTAAGGTCAGCTGATTAGCACTTTAATTCCATTTGGAACCTTAATTCCCCCTTGCCATGCAACATGACATATTCCCAGGTTCTGGAGATAAGGATGTGGACATCATGGGGGGTCATTATTCTGCCTACCAGAGTCATAACTCCTTCTGTGCCCAGGGTTGTCATTGTTCCAAAAAGCCATCAGAATATAAGAGTTTAATATCAATACATTCACTAAATTCCAGGTTATTTTTCTTAAATATCTTTACCTGTGAGACATCCCCACCTCTATATAGGTTGGGCTACATAAACTCAGTCTACTTCCTTTGGCATATGGTCATAAGATGAAAGGAACATCATCAGGTTTTTATGCCTTGCTTTCAGATTTCAGGGTCTCCTTGTCTACCACCCATAGGCAGCTATTTAAGCAAGGGCACACACACATACTTCCTAAGTGCAAGATCCAATATTCATGTAAAAGTAATCAAGACTCACTATTGGGGGAAAAAAATATGCCTTTATCAGAAATTTGCAGAGACATCAGAGATTTCCAGAGACATAATTCCTAGCAAAACACCCAATTTTCAATGCTAAACTACATAAATAGCCATCTGTCTGTGGTATTATGTTTAATTCCTTGCATTCATCTCTTCTCTAAGGACATGAATGGTTACTTGCATACACACACATTCTAAAATGTCCACTTCCAATGTTATATTTTCTATAACAATGGGAAAAGATGCTCCAAAATTGATTTTTGTCTTCATTTTAGAAGATAGATAACAACTTGCAGCATTAAATTCTAATGTTTTAACTTTAAAAATTATTGAGGTTCTATTTTGATGAGTGGCCATGGCATGTAATAGTTTACTACCTATAGCTTTGATATCCACTTATGAATGGATTTTCTAAGATTTTCTAAATATTGAAATATTTGCTTTTGTTGTCCGTGTTCAGAGTTTAGGCTCTCAGAATATCTATTTCTATCTTACCATATACTCCTGTATCTTAAATATTGCTGAAAGAACTTGCCAATTAGTTAAGACAATTTCTGCCATGAATTTTTTCCAAACCCCTGTTTAATTTCTTCTGAAGTATCTAAGTTTCTACCACAACCTACAATATTTCTTTCTTATTTTCAACTTCTAGTCAAGCAAATTTATTTATCTCATTTAAGGCATTTATTTCCTTAATGACTAACCCAGGGTATTATCTTTTGTCATATTAAAACTAATATTGGAGCCTCTCCCTAATGAGGCCAAGAATACATTTGATCTATCTACCATTTGCCTTTCTCTTTTTCTCCCATGTATTACAAACTATAAAGAACTATGCATCTTAGTTACCTAAAAATATAATCCCATAGAGGCAAGAATTGAATCTTTCTTGCATTCTATAACTTTCAAACAATTGTGTATAGAAAATGTTGAAGTGCTTAATTAACAAACGAATCAAGGCACTACCATTTCTTTCTTAAATGTCACATATTTTTACCCAGCTAAAAATATTTTTCTGTGTTCTTGGCATCTTGCATGTGACATGGCATATGCTCTGAAAGTAACAATAGAATTATAACAGACCCCTCAACTGCTATTTTGAGTAAACTATTTTGTCTTTGTAAAATCTTTTGTTAAAATGCAAGATAATATAATTATTCCTTTTTTTCTTAATGCCATTGTGAATAAAAATGCAGTGTACTTACAATAGAAAAAATATCATCGAACTGTCTAATGAGGTTGATGTGGAATCATTTTATTAATATGTTAATCTTTGGGGCCACTTCATGTTTTTTTACCCAAGCTATTTGTCTCAATAACTTAAATGTTGTTACTCTGATCAAAATCTGTCCATCAGGCTTTTAAGGGAGACAAGTACATAATGACTTCCATTCCTGTTTAAATAGAGATGAGGCAATGCTGATATATCAGAATGACAGATTACCTAAACTGCCATTAAAAATCCTGGCTCTATAGAATTAGACCTAGGAACAAGTGGTGACATTTGCCCAGAAAATTTACATGATTAAAACCCAGGTTCCTCAAATATTTTAATATCTCAGTTGTAGATCATCAAATTAAATAAAAATCAAACAAAAGAGATCAACTTCATTTGTATATAATGCCAAATAAATGCCTGGATTACTTTTCCTTCCATGAAATTAATGGGTTGGTTAATTAATTAGTAGATTATTTGCTAAACCATACAAACAGAATACAATTGATCTGTAAATTAGGGTTATAGAAATAAGAAAAGTAGAGAGAAAATGAAGTGAAATAATTAAGCAGGTAATTATGCATATTAAAATTCTGATAGAAAAGCACTGTTTTGTATCTGAATCCTGGGAATGCCTCAATATCAATATAGTTTATAATAAGAATTCTGTTTCTAGTTTATACAATTTTTCATACTTAAATTTTTTCTTTTTAAGCAACAAAACTAAAAGGGAGGATAAATAATTCCCATTTTCTACATTTCAGAATTATGCATTTTTATCCTTGAATTTCTGTATGTCTTCTACCTAAAGCATTACACACACAATTAAGTTTCTTTGTATAGTAACTTTTCAGGGTTTATTTCATTTTTAAAATTCATGTAATCATTTCACTCTACTCCACAACATATCTGTATTTGTATTTCTCCTCAAACCGTGAGTAAACTGATTCTCAAGGAGACACTCCAGGTTTATGCTGTGGTCCCGCCCTCCACCTTCACAGAACCTAGGGCAGGTGTGATCCTCACTGAGCTTTCTCAGCCGAACCCTCAACAAAGGAGTTTCTTTTGTCACTCCAGGACAGCAGCAGACCAGGTGGACCCACCAAGGATTGACTTCTTCTGGAAAATGGAACCATCACAACTGAGGAAGCTGTGATGAAGGTTTGCTGCTTTCTTTGTGGATATCTAACTGATAGCTAAATTTTTATCTCATAACAAAACAAATTCTTTTTTCAGCTTTATTGAGATACAATTGAGAAATAATATTGTACACCTTTAAAGTGTACATGTTGATTTGGTATATGTATATACTACAAAATGATTCCCACAATCAAGTTAATTAACACATCTATTTCCTCACCTAGTTACCTTTTTTAGGAGGCAAGACATAATAAAAACGTAAGATCAACTCTTTTAGCAAATTTCAAACATACAGTATGGTATTATTAACTGTAGTCAACCATGCTGTTTATTAGATCTTCAAAATTTATTCCTCTTATAACAGAGTTTGCTTCTTTTGACCAACATCTCTCCATTCCCCACACCTCTCAGCCCCTGGCAACCACCATCCTAATATCTATTTCTATGAGTTCAACTTTTACCCTCTGGATTCCACATATAACTGGTACCATTTAGTATTAGTCTTTCTCTGCCTGGCTTATTTCACTTTGCATAATGCTTTCCAGGTTCATCCATGTTGTTGCTAATGGCAGGATTTCCTTTTTTCACATCTAAATAATTTATTTAATCTAGCCATGTCACATTTTCTGTATTCATTCCTCATGGCAGACAGGTTGTTGCCGTATCTTGGCTATTGTGAATCATGCTTCCATGAACATGGAATCTGCAGCTATTTCTCTGAGATACTAACTTTGTTTCCTTTGGCTATATACACAGCCATACATTGAGTTGAGATCGCTGGATCATATTGTAGTTCTATTTGTCTTTTTTTTTTTTTTTTTCGGAACTTCCATACTGTTTTCCATAACGGCTGTACTGATTTACATTCCCATCCACAGTTTGCAAGGGCCCCCTTTTCTCCACATTCTCACCAAATTTGTTATCTCTTGTCTTTTTTATGATAGCCATCTTAACAGATGTGAAGTGATGCTTATTGTGGTTTTGATGTGCATTTCCCTGTTGATTAGTGATGTTGAGTACATTTTCATATACCTGTTAGCCATTTGTACACTTTTATTTTGGAAAAATGTCTATTCAGAGCTGGGCATGATGGCTCATCCCCGTAATTTTAGCACTTTGGGAGGCCAAGGTGGAAAGATCACTGAAGCCCAGAAATTCCAGGTTACACTGAGCTATGATTGTGCCACTGCACTTCAGCCCAGGCAACAGAGCGAGACCCTATTGAAAAAGAAAGAGAGAAGGAAGGAAGAAAGAAGGGAGGGAGGGAGGGAGGGAGGAGAAAAATGTCTATTCAGGTCCTTTGCCCTTTTTTAATTAGATTTTTTTTTTAATTTACTCATCCTTTCAAAAATCTCCTTTCCTAGATTTTTATATCTGAGTCAGTGGAACCACTATTTATGCATTTACTCAAGGCTTAGGATTTATCTCTTTCCATAACACCCACACACACATCCAATCCATCTGCAGATATTGTCACCTCCGTATCCTTCATCCGTTTCTCTTTATCCACACTGTTACTGCCTAATCCAGGAACCTGAAATGCTTTTCCCCTTCACTTAACTTGGTTCCTTCTCAAATGTCAAACCTTCCTCAGAGATACCTTCCCTGATCACCCTTTCTGGAGTAGCACCCACCCTTCATCCTTTTCTCTTCTCTTACCTTCTCTTACGTTTATTGCTTTTTCTTGATAACTAGAGCTTCCTAATTCATCTTGTGGTTTCCAGCCTTGCCCTTCGCAAAACATTGTTTTCTTAGCTTCCTGAGTGATGTTGCACAATATAAAGAATACCATCCAAAACCCTTACTGTGGCCCCGAAGGCCCTATCTGATCCGACCCTGCCTTTCTCTCTGCCCTGATTTCCCACCACCTCTCCCTTGTCACTGCTCTCCTTGCAAGGCTTCTTTTGTTTCTGCCCTCAGGCGCATACCTGTCCAGCTTTTCATTTTGCCCTGATTTCTTTTCTCCCTAAAACTTCGCAGAGCCGACTTCTTATCCTGGTTTTAGTTTGTCTTAGAGATGTCTTCTCTAAGTCTTCCCTAAGACTGGTGTCCCTAAAATACAAGTATATGTATGCCCCAAGTTACTTTGTAACTCATTACATTGTTTTATTTTTGTTATAGCCCAGATCCTAATCCAGATATCTAAATTTTTGTTTAGTTATGTTATTTCATAGTTTTGGGCACTTCCAAGAGAATATAAGCTTTGCCTGTCTCATTCAACACTGTAAGTCCAATGCCTAGAATACTGTGTGGCATATAAGACGGGTTGAATAAAGGAATCAATGACCAAATGATTTGACTATGATTCGGAAAAGCAGGAAGAGCATTTCCTTTACAAGATTCAATTATAAGAGTTGAAAACAAAGCAGAGAAAATGGACTATTACATGAATATATAATATGCTTTTTACATGAAAAATCTGGGAGTATGTTAAAAGACCACTGAGCTCCGTCAGAGACTTAACGTTCTAGTCACACGATGTTAAATGTATAAAGTATCCACATTCCAAAACTAGTACATCTTTAGGTTTGTCATTTAAACGTTGGCATTTAGCTTTGTGGGACTAACTCCACTTTACAGATGAGAAAACTAAGACTTAGAGATTTGCAAAGACATAAAACCAGTTGCACAGCTGAGAACTGATCCAAATTTTTAAAAAATATTATACTCTTTCTGTTACATTACACACCAACTAGACTTTGACTCTTGTAGTCCAGAGGAAGTCAAGGATATTTGGGGCCACAGCTTCAACAACAAAGAGTGAAAACTGACATTAGTTTACAGGGTGGTACAAGGTTAATCAAGATGATATGCCTGCAGTGCACAGTATATAGCTGCCTATCTTACAGAAACAATGAATACAAAGTTTCTTTAAAATTCATAGGATATCAGTACAAAATAATGATTACATTCAAAATAATATAAGATGAAAACGTCTATATTAACATCTACTTAGAACTGTAATTGAATTTATTATAAAATTAGTATGGACGCTGATGCAACAGAACAATGTGAAAATGGAAAGGTTAGGTTTTTTCTTTTATGAATTAGATTGTATGGTACAGACACACAAAAGCATTTTGGCCTTGGAAAAGCCCACAACTGTCTTAAAACTGTCCTTCTGCCTTGTATTCTGGGGTAGAATGGGAAGAGCTAACTTGGAGAGCTTTTTGGATGACTGAAATATTTCTTGCTTAGGAATGCTTAAAATCCTTTCATAGCATTCCTAGTAAGTTTGGTAGCTATTATGATACTCCATTAAGGATATTTGACTCCGCTGATAACAATAGGGTATGCACCCTAGAATTTCACTTCATTCCTTGTTAAGAAGTACACAGTAACAAACTCAGTCAGCACTAAGAAAATTGATCTCTATTAATAATTTTTATAAATCTTTAACTATGAAAGCAAATGACATAGTTACAGACAACATTTCTGGAACACGTAGTAAGTGCCAGGTATATTATATACACTATTGCCAAGATCTCACCATCCATGCAAGACAGATATTAGACATCAATTGATTTCTTTGAGTCCAGGTAGATGAAAAAATTGGAGAATTATTATCTTAATCCAGCCCTCTCTTATCCCAAAGTCCTACTTTAAGCGCTTAACCAGACCATTCCCTACATCTTTTGATTATCCTTCTACTCTGCATTTCCCTTATGAATTCATTCCAAATAAAACATTAGTAATTTTCTCATAGCTTAAAAGGTGTTGCCCATGAAACTGCAGTTAAAACCTTCCTTATATCTTTGTTTAGGTAACATTTTCCTCCTAAACTCAAAGTTGAAATTATTGACATTTGCTCTTTGTGAGGCCTCAGCTAGCTTCGTATAACCAAAAACATCAACACTTCTTACATCTGAGTTTCATGATAGAAAACTTTATGATCAGGAGATTTTAGGCAAGGACAGAACTTCAGATTGGTCAGATAATTTATTTTACATAGCTGGATTTGCATAAATGGCTCAAGACACCTGCCTTCCTAAAAACAGATAAAATTTTGAAAGTTTTAAAAAAAGTGTTTATTTTGAAATAATCATAAACTCCCAGGAAATTACAAAAATAGTACAGAAAGATTCCTCTACCCATTTGTTAGCTACTTCTCATTGGAACATTTTATGTTACTATAATGCATTATCAAAACCACAAAATTGACATTGGTATAATAGAATTAACTGGACTATAGACCTTATGTGGATTTCAGAGGTTTTTGTATGTACTCTCTCTCTTTTTTTGTATATGTGTGAGTATAGTTCCGTGAAATTTTATTTCATATATAGATTTATATGAGCACTATCACAATTGAGATACGGAACCATTCTGTACCCTTTATAGTTTCACCTCTTCCTTCACCAGTGCCTTCAACCACTGATCCATTCTCCATTCCTATAGTTCCATCATTTCAAGAATGTTGTATAAATGGAATCATGCAGTATGTAACATTTTTATGCTGGCTTTTATTTATATTCAGAAAAACACTTTGAAATTCATTCATATTATTGGGAATAGAATATCAATAGTTTGTTTCTTTTTATTGCTGCATAATGTTCCACGCTGTGGATTACTTTCACCCATTGCAGGACATTTGGGTTGGGTTTGCTTGTTCTAGTTTTGAGCTATGACAATTAAAACTACTGTGAACATCAGCGACAAGTTTTTACATGAACATAAATTTTCATGTCTATAGAAGTCCAGGAGTGTGGCCATTGGGTCATATGATAAATGTGTGTTAAATTTTATAAGTAACAACCAAACTCCTAGAGTCGCTGTACTGATTTACATTCACAACAGTAATTCATGGGAGATCTATTTCTCCACATACTCGCCAGATTTGGCGCAGCCAGTATTTTATTTTTTATTATTTTAACCATTCTAATAGATGTGTAGTGAAAAACAGATGAATTTTTAATGATATTTTGAAAACTCTATATAGATAGTTGAATGAACTGTCTGAAGTGAACACAATTTATTATATTGTGTATGAACATATTGCCTTAGTTACGAAGTAAAAGGGCAGGAGGTTGGATCTTAGTCCTCTATATTTGTAAGTAAAAATGACACAAAATCATAAAAATGCAAGAACATCAACAACCACAAAAGCCTGTTTATGTGTAATAGATTCCCTTTGGAATCTTTGTGGCCAATTTCATGGGGAGGGCAGAAAAGGGGTTGTGGTTTGCTATTTGCCTTGATGGCCTGATTCTCAATGGTCAAGTGATAAGAAGCCCTTGGAAGCCTTTCCCATAAGTTTAGCATGCTTAGACTAGAGAAAGGTGAGACCTAGGGGGTCATATTGTTCTGAAAGCTGAATGTTTTATTTAAAAAAAAAAAATAGCACATCGGGTACTATTGGAAAATGCAGTCAAATGCTACTAATTTTTTCTGCTAAGGAACATTTAACTAGATTAATGAACTACAAGTCAAATGTTAAGCATTTTTTAATATTCTATCACTTTTAATATCTCTGTAACTGTCCTACTTCTCTATACACAAGAATAATTATTAAGCACTTCAGCTACTTAAACATTACAGCCTACAGAAATCTTTCCACTTGCAAAAGATTGCACCAAAATTTTCCAACATCTATTTTAAGAAGTGGAAGTTTCATAGAATATGAATAAGCCCCCAAAGGGTTTCATGACCAATAAAGGTAAATAGCTTCTTTACCGCAAATCCTCTCAAAGTCAATATTAGATGAATGAATGAATGTGCAATATGAAACTCCAAGAAGTTACCGAGTAATTAAAACTTCTGCAAAACTTATTTGTCTGTAGAATTCTCTTTAAAACTATCTCAAGGGACTATATTTGAAAACCTTGGATCAGATTGACTGAAAACATAATTGGTACATAAATGATTTACATATTATTTAAATTGTTGTGGGGAAGAGAGCTGTCAGAGATGCTCTAGTCTAAAAATAAGAAAACATTCATTTTCTTGAATATGTTTTTATGGCCAACTCATAAAGAAATCTAGTACTCATTAGACTGTTAACATCTTTTATGATTCAATGATTGTTTATTGATTGCCCTAGATGTTAAGAAATATTGCATATGACAAGCTGGGCCTAATACTTAGGTGATGGGTAGATAGGTGCAGCAAACCACCAGGGCACACATTTACCTGTGTAATAGACCTGCACATCCTGCACATGGACCCCATAACTTAAGATAAAATTAAATTAAAATTTTTTTTAAAAGAAACATACTCCATTTGTAACTTTATAGGGTTTATAATTCCTTTAAAGGCTTAATTTTTTTGGTTTTTAAAATGATTTTTTAAAGTTAAAAAGCACTTATATTAAAACCTGTTTTTCTATTATTCAGACAGTGCATAATATTCTAGCTGTATATTAGTTTAAAAATATAATGTCTAGCAGGGCGCAGTGGCTCACACCTATAATCCCAGCACTTTGGGAGGCCAAGGCAGGTGGATTGCTTGAGCCCAAGAGTTCAAGTCCAGCCTGGGCAAAATAGTGAGACCCCCATTCAATAAAAATAAAAAGGAAACATCATTGCATATGAAAGCTATAACAAGATAATAAATAATGCTGTATGACTTTCTCCTGTTTTGTTGCAATTTTAAAGACAAGTTGAAGTTTACCTTAGAGCAAAGCAAACCCCAAGAGAAGAAAAGACAAAAAGCAGTAGCTGAAAGAGCCATGTAAATGAAAGCCTGGAGGCTTTATTGTTTTCACACATAATTAAGAGAATAAATTTAAGCAAAAAATTGCACTCAGACTAAAGGAAGACAGTGATTTAAGAAAATATTATATATTTAAAATTATTATTGACACATATATAAAAAAACCAACACACTGGAAAATAAGGAGCATTTTTTTAAAAAGGCCAAGGAAATGCCTGCTATTTCTTCCTCTATGCTCGAGTTGAAATTCAAAATTTCTAAGCACTATTCCTGGTGAATCCTAACTCTCTCTGACAAATCACAGGGTATTGAATGGAACAGTACTGTTGAAGTCCTTGGAGCGCTAGGAACTTGGGTTGAGATTAGAGAAAAAAAAACAAACTTGTCTTTAAGAAGATATTACACTTTAAAGAAGTCTAAAATCATTACTGAGTGTACAACTGTAAGTTTCTCCTTATGGCAAATGACATAATGTAGTAGAAAGAAAAAAATCTGAGTTAGTAATTTAAATTTATTGTAGCTTATTCATCTGTCTACTAAAGAGGGAGTTAGGAGATTAAATGAGATAATAAAATAAAAGCTATTGACATAGTACCTAAAATACAGAAAGTATACCAAAAATGTTTTATTTTTTTTGTCTTTCTTTATGGTGTGTTGAGAATGTTACCAGCAATTGTCTGGATAAGCATGAAGAAGCACTTTCTCATTTGATAGAACTATTAGTCACATCAGTAACCATACATTTGGTTATCACTTCTAAAATGCTATAATTTAAGTGGCAGTATACTATAGTGGAGTTGAAATAAAATTTGAGCTTTGATGATAATCTAGAGATTTCTGATTTAAACAGATAATGTTTCACATCCTCCTTCTTAATCTACTATCTATTTGGAGACTGTTTCCAACCACTGAGAGTAACAAGGTGAGTGCAACTATGAAATACATAAACTTGAAGCCAGCAATTAGAGCTTTGTGATGTGTTCATAATACATCCATTTTGTATTGCCATTCTTGCTGTACAGTGTGGAAGGACAATAATGTATGATTTGCATACAAAGAAAATTAACATTCAAAGAGAAATGATAATGTCTCTATAAGACATCATTAGTTATGTTTAATATTAATCACAGACACAACAAAGATGCTTTTGTGCTAGATTTAAGGATACAGTGAAAATTATTTGAAAGTATTTATATGAAGCTTATGTTTTGCATATTCCATTATGGACTATATAAATGTAAATATACTATTTTTAAGAGAGGTTGACTACTTGCCCACTGTCAGTCGTGCATTGACTTGCTTCTCATTATAGTGATGAATTGGAAATGATTCTTAGCCTAATGCAACCAAAATACCATGCCATGTCTCAGCATTAGTTTAGTGAAAGAAAGATGGAGACATGTAGTACTAATTAATAGGAAGTCTATATTCAGTATTTAGACGATAAGGAAGACATATGAAGTTACTCAAGATAGTTAAGGAAAACCAATATGCATCATCTAAGAGAGACAAGGTTTCCCCATCAAAGACAATCTTGGTCTATATTATCCTAAGCATTGGAAACTTGCTGGATATGATGTATAATGAGCAAACGCCTCATATATATTTCTTGGTAATAGTAATATGACCTAACTTCAATAAAATGTGATTCCTTGAAGAAAAAAACATGTACACATTTTTATATTGCTTTATAAAGAGGCTTTTGAGAATCAGACGTTTGCATTGGGTTAGTGAGATATCATTTGCCTCTACCACAGTGGAGCCTGTCTTTAGAGGCAGTCCCTAGACCCAAAGTCCAGTTTTTTTTTTTTTTTTTTGTAAATGATTGTTTTAAAATTGACATATGATAGTAATGCATATTTATGGAGTAGTGATGTTTTGATTCATATAATCTATAGTTATCAAATCAAAGTAATTGGCATATCCATCATATCAAACATTGATCATTTCTTTGTGTTTGGAATATTCAATACCCTGCTTCTAGCAATTTGAAACTATATATTATTAGCCATATTTATCCTACATCTAGTATTGAACTCTAGAATTTATTTTCTAATTGTGACATTGTATCCTTTAACAAATCTCTATCCTCCTATTCCCCATACCCTTTCCAGCCTCTAGTATACCCTGTTCTTCTGACTTCTATGACTCAAACTTTTTAGCTTTCACGTATGAGTGAGAACATGCAGGGTTTAACTTTCTGTTCCTGGCTTATTTCACTTCATATAATGTCCTTCAGTTCCATCCACGTTGCTGTGAATGAAAGCATTTTATACTTTTTAATGGCTGAATAGTATTCCATTGTGTGTATATACTGCAAATTCTTAATCTATCAATCTGTTGTTGGACACCCAGGTTGATTCCATATCTTGACTATTGTGAATGGTGCTGCAATAAACATATAAACATGGGGTTCCAAATGCCTCTTCCATATACTGATTTCCTTTCCTTTAGATAAATGCTCAGTAGTGGGATTGCCAGGTCATATGGTAATTCTATTTGCAGTTTTTTTGAGGAACCTACATACTCTTCTCCATAATGGCTGCGCTTATTTAAATTATTACCAGCAGTGTATAAGAGTTCCCTTTTCTACATCCTCAACAGTCCTTGTTATTTTTTGTCCTTTTGATAATAATCATCCTAACTGGGGTAAGATGATGCCTCATTACGGTTTTTATTTGAATTTCCCAGATAATTAGTGATGGTGGCACGTTTAAAAAGTACATTTATTGACCATCTGTGTGGTGTTCTTTGAGAAACGTCTGTTCAGATCATTTGTTCATTTTTAAATGGGATCGTTTGCTTTTTGCTGTTGAGATGTTTGAGATACTTGTATATTCTGGATATTAATTCCCTGTTGGATGAATAGTTTGCAAATATTTTCTCCCCTTCTCTATGTTGTTTTCATTCTGCTGATTGTCTTTTTTGCTGTGTAGAAGTTCTTTAGTTTGATATAACCCCATTTGTTTATTTTCACTTTTGTTGCCTGTAAGTTTGAGGTTTTATTCATAAAACCTTTTCCTGGACTAATGTGGTAAATATTTCTACTGTTTTCTTCTAGTAGTTTTATAATTTGAGGTCTTATATTTAAGTCTCTGGTCTGTTTTGAGTTGATTTTCATATAGGGTGAGAGGTAGGAGTCTAATTTCATTCCTCTGCATATGGATATCCAGTTTTCCCACCATCATTTATTGAACAGGCTGTCCTTTCCTCAATGAATATTCTTGACATCTTTGTCAAAAATCAGTTTGCTGTAGATACATGGATTAAATTCTGGGTTATCTATTCTGCACCATTTGTCTATGTTTCTGTTTTGGCTACTATGGCATTCTGGCATATTTTGAAGTCTGGTAGTGTGACGCCTGTAGCTTGTTCTTATGGCACAGGATTGCTTTGGCTATTTGGGATCTTTTGTGACAACATACAAATTTTAGAATTTTTTTTTCTTTGAAGAATGTCATTGTTATTTCAATAGGGATAGTCTGGAATTTTAAACTGTGGTATCTGGAAGTCAATAATATGAATTTCTCAGATTTTGTATCCAGCCTCATTTACAAACCATGTCTTTTAAATGGTAAGCTAATTTTCCCAAACTTTATCCCAACTGGTCAGAAAATAAGAAGATGCAGATACTTTTTATTATGTTCTACTTTATTCATCAAAATATCTTTGCAACAAACATTTTCTTTCCATAAAATGTGACAAATAAATATTCACATGTAAATATATTTGAATTTAATATTATTTTATTCATAATAAAATTAAAATCCAAAGTTAGAGAGGGGCAATAACTTGCCTTACTTCCAAGCAATTTATATGCATTTAAAGGATAGATTAGAAATCAAGTATCCTAGAACTTATTGGAAAGTTGTTTTTATTTTCAGACTAGTGTTAAATTTCATTGGAGCTATAATTTAGATAGGTCTCATAAATTTTCTCAAGATGTTTTTCTTAGCATTTAGCTTTACAGTTACCAAATGGATAACCTAAAAGTATCCTAAAGTAACCAAATTTGTTTCTGAGACATACAGGTAAATGAACAAGCAAACAAATAGCATTTTGCTTACTATAAATACCATCATTAATGACCACATTACACATATGGTGCTTATGAAAAGGTTTTACTGACTTTGTCCCCAGATCATCTCCTGGGACTTATTTTGTAAGCATTACATTGTTTTTTACAGGTGAAAAGGTCCGATCCAGCTTATAGCTCCTTTCCTTGTAATCCTTGGGGTTTTTCCACATTTGGTTCCTTTAGTCCTTATAACACATTTTTCTTCTTTTTTTAATCTGGGAAAATGTAGCTTAGACTTACCATCTGTTTCATGGTGAAGTGCTTGTATTCAGCTTCCCAGATGGGTTGAATAAGAGAAAAAGGTTAAGTGATTTAACTTGAATTCATACAGTGAGTCATCTGCCCTCATCTCAGGCATGACAAAGTGAAAGATTTTCAGGGTTTTCTCAATTACACAAACTTGGAGATCACATAACTTTCATCAGAGCATTCTAAAAACTGGTCAGAGTAGCAAATATATTCAACATGGTTGGACAATAATTTGAATTTCAAATTTATTCATAATATACAACATAAAAACTTTGAAAAAGTAAACATTTTCTTTTGACAAGATAGGAAAACTTTTTCAATATTACTGCCTCCTGGCTGTTATTTTAATATCTCTTTTCCTTTCAATACATCTTTTAAGCTGGTCCCATGTTAATTTTGTAACAATTCCCCTTTTTTCTCATTTCTGCTGGAGAGTAGACAGTTTCTTCCAACAGCGTACAGACTTCCAGCTCTCCAAAAAGTGCCTAAATTCATATTCAGCAACATTTTTCTGGTCCGAAGAGTAGTGCTTCAATTCAATTCTAGAGTTTTGATAGCAAAATAATTTCCATTAAAAGAGAAAATTCCAATAGCAGGAGACACCTGTATCAATAAAAGGGTGTCTATTAATTAATTGAAGTTGTTGCATTTTAATAATGAGGTCCAAGTTGATTTACTCAACTTTGATGAAGCTCTCATATTATGTAGAATCCTAATCCAGATACTACGAATGAGGTTTGAAAAAAGTAGAGACAGTGCTTTCTCTTGAGAAATTTGGTCACTAATAAGTGTAAATCTTAATCAAAGTATCCCCATTTAGGGTAGAAACAGGTTATTTTATTAATGAGCCAAATTCTATGACAATCAACTTAACCAAAATCTGATGATATAATTATTTTTTTGTTTTTACTGAATTGTTCTTTTAACCAGTTACACACACTGCCATGGACTGAATGTTTATGTCTCTCCAGAATTCACATGTTGATATATTAACCTCCAAAATATTGGTATTAGGAGGTTGCACCTTTGGGAGATAATTAGGTCAAAAGGTTGGAGCCTCTCTGAATGAGATTAATATCTTTATAAAAGACACAAGAGAACTTGCTGCTTCTCTCTCTGCTGTCCACCATGTGAGACTACGATGAGAAGGCAGTCATCTACAAACCCTCACCACAGGGAAAAGTGCCCTCACCAGACATTGGATCTGGCAGCACCTTCATCTTAGACTTTCCAGTCTTCTTAACTGTAAGAAATACATTTCTGCTGTTTAAGTGACCCAGTCTATGGTATTATGTTAGGCCAGCCTAAAATGACTAAGTCAACTCTAACACGATCAAAATATCGGAATTCACTCTGCCTTTAATGTTTTGTGGCAGTATTTCTCAGTTTCTTAGTTTATCATAAAGTTAATAGTTTTATTTGATGAATATGTGGCCATATTTTGATATCGTATATTTGAAGCTATACCCATTCGATATAATTTATCTGCCTTTTAAATCATTTGAGAAAAACCTTTACTTTTAGGATTAAGTTTCAAAAAAAATAAAGTAACGGGTATAGAGGGCTTATAAATTCACTATAAGTTATATATAACTTATGTGTGTTATAAGTTATATATTATATTTAACTTATAGTGTTATAAGTTATATACAATATAACTTATGTGTGTATGTATACACATATAAACCTAACAATATGCCTGGCCCATAATTTAGTGACTGTTCTATACCTTCATAAGAAATATATACAATGATTTTCACAATCTAGAAAATTAATCTGAATGTCTAAGCCATGCAAGACAAAAACTACCATGAATACAAACAATACTGAAGTTTAAACTTTCAACTTTGTTTTCATCTACGTGAGGTTTCAGATGCAGTTATCTTAACTCCTCACCAAGAATCGTCTTTAAGTCTGATTACTTGCTGAATTTCTGTCTCCCCAGCTAGATTGTAAATTCTAGAGGGCAAAAATGCTCCCTTCGTATTCATAATTGTTTCTGCAGCCTCTATAATAGTATCTGGGACATTGTAATATTATTTGTTGAATTGAATTGCATTGAAGACCAACTGCCTTCCATTTTAGTAGTTCATAGATTATAGGAGAAGCAACAGCTGAAGAAATAATTTTAATCAAAGTAAATAAGCATTTTCATATGAGTATGCATAGAGTTAGTTAGTGTGTGACAAATACAGAGCTAGGGTGACGGAGGAATTCACTAAGGAGGCAACTGGTGATGTGAATCTTGATGAATGCTTGGGGCTATTCAGGCAGAAGAGTGGGCAAGGTATTCCAATCTAAAGGAGCAGACTTGATTCTCAATAACTGGAAATGGGAAAAGATCTCCTTTACCTCATTCTCTTTCTCATGTAGCCAAAAAGTTGCAAAATGTTGAATACATTTCTTCCAATCACATACAATTCAGGAAGATGCCAACATGCCCAGATGGATGGTTTTCAGATTTACACTTTGGAAACACATGGTGCTTCTCTGAGGCAATTGTGTACTGTTTCTTTTAAAATAGCAGAAAGCATATGGGAACAGGATTGGATCTGTCAGCTACTATCAAAAGAATAGTGAAACTTTTAAAATAAATTAAATCAAAACCTATAAAGTGACAAAATTTTTATCATATTTTGAAATTCTAAAGTTTTACATTGGAAGATATATATGTCCATTTAAAAGGAAAAAAAAATCTTATTTCATGTAAACCACAATCCCTATTAGAACTGCGAAATCTGAGGCAAAAAAAGAGACAAGGTGTGTGAAATGAGAGAATGTGGAGGAATTACATTCATTAGCAGTTGAGTATTTCTGCTCTTCACTCATATTACAATATTTCTTTCTTAAGAAAAGCATATCTAGAACTATTTGTGTACTTTCCTCCAATGTCTCTTTCTTTTGTTAACCTAAACATATAAACAAACAAAAAACATCAAATTTAATATACATAAAACATCTGCTTTAGTTTAAGTAATTTAGGTGTTATGATTGTCTGTTGCAGATTTATAACAGCTTTGTTTGAAGGCATCTCTCTCTATATCCTGTTACTTCCTTTTAGTAAGCATAACGCTGGGTGGTTTCCCATGAATTCTAACCACAGTGCTTCCATGAACGAATTTTATAACCAGGTCAAATCTTCCTAATGCTAGACTCATAACCCTACCCTACTGTTTTCCATGGCAACCTATTTTTCCCCAAATTATTATTATAGGATTTGGGATGATTAAACATCAAAGAGAATGATTTCATAGAGCTGAACCTAGGAATTAAAGGAGCTTTAGATAGCAAACCTCTATTTTAAGAAAATATTTTTTTTCAAGGTGGATGACTTCCTTTGCCTTTTATCCATGCAGGGTCCTTGATCCCAGAAAAAGTAAACAGTCTGCTAGTGGCTTTGAAGTCATCTGCTATCCTTCAGTCATTCAGAATTGTGCATTATTCTTTTTGACACCCACATGCGTAGAACTTTGTTTCCAAAATCTGTTACACGCCAATATGAATTTGTCAATATTAATTCTGGAATGCTGATATAAGTTTAAAACTTTGTCATTCTTATTTGTTGACTTCTGGAATAGGTGTTATGGAGGTATTCCAAGGTGAATCAGATATATATCATGCCCTAAACTTCCCCATGTTAGGGGAACTAAGTTTAGCATTCATAGACATTTGGCTGATTTTTTTTGTGGGGTATTCAAAAACATCCTTTGACACCATCAAAATGTGTTGGTCAAAGTCAGGGTGTCAAATGTGTACAACTGGCACATTGGGTTTTCTATTTCTACATGATACTAAATCGTCATCATGATCATTATCATCCTCACTTATTTTCGACTATTTTATACTCTTATAACTACAGGCAAAAGTAGAAAGTGATTAAGAAATCATGTGGAATTTATTTTTTATGGTTTTTAAAATGGAATTGCATGCATTTCAAATCCTATTTGTATGTAGCTGAAAATCCAATAAAAGCTATTTAAAAAAATTTTTTAAATATTGTTTTCAACTTTAGAGGCACAGTGTTCTCAACACAGAAATGATGTATTTGGTTATTAACATGGTTTGGATTTGTGTCCCCATCTAAATTGCATGACAAATTGTAAACTCCAGTGTTGGAGGAGGGGCCTGGTGGGAAGTGCCTGAATTGTGGGGGCAGATCTCCTGCTTGCTGTTCTCATGCAAGTGACTGAGCTCTCCCATGATCTGGTTGTTTAAAAGCGTGTAGCACCTCCACTTGCTCTCTTCCTCCTGCACCAGCCATGCAAGAGGTGCTGCCTTCTTTGCCTTCCTCAAAGACACTTTATCTGTCATTCTCATTTGTTAATATTTTGTAATATTTGTTAATAATTTATAAAATATTAATTGTAATATTCTGAGGCCTCTCCAGCCATGCTTCTAGGTTATCCGGCAGAACCATGAGCTAATTACCTCTTTTCTTTGTAAATTACCCAGTCTCAAATAGTAACAACATGAGAACAGACTAAGACAGTTATTAATGTATAAGCTCTGTGTTTTCAAATTTACTGTTCTAAATTGAATCGGAAACTGGACAACTCAAAACCTAGTATGACAGGAAGCTGCCTAGCTCTTAACATAACTTAAAAATATTGAAGTCATGTTTATTGGTTAGTAATTTCTTTGTACTGTAGCAATTTGAGATGTTTCCTAAAGCAATGTTTAGTAGAAAAGCAGCAGAATTCTTATCAAAGGAACCAAGATAATAACTGGACAAATGAACTTTGAGACTGCTTGACAACGTAAGAAAGAAAATGGAAGAAGAAAGCCTGAAGGTCAGTAGTCAAGAGCAAAATCTCTTTTTGCTCTTGAGAGCAAAAAAATTTCTTGAGAAATTAGTTCAGAATAAGGTTTTAGTTTCTCTCTTTACATGGTGTCTGACTCATTGATGGGGCAAACATGGTAACTTGAAGGAGTTGTAGCTTTGGATCTATCTTTATTTTGTTTCTGAATAGATACTCTACAGTCTTACCACCAAGTATTTACATTTTAAGTAATAATGAGTGATCATCCAGTATTAAGGCCAATATTAGGCAGCTGTTACTCTATTACCATGATTCTGTAAAGGTATCATCTCTATTTTCTGAGTTTCTAATTCAAATCATAGTGGGGAGTGAATCTGAAAGTTATAGGCACTTGCCAAAAAATAAAATTAGTATTAGTGCACTGAAGACTTGATATCTAAATTTCAACATAAAATATGCTCTATAGAAAACATACTTTGTCAATTAAAAAAAAGGAGGATTTAAATGCTAATTTCTAGAAATTGTGCCAAAAAACAGTTCAGCCATTCATGTTCAGTTATATATGCATAATGCAATATCATAAAGTAAACACATGCTAACAAATAAGCTTATTCACCATAAGCAATGCCTTAATTATCTGAGAAGTAGATGAACTCACATTCAATAAATTTACCTTAACATCAATGATTTCTTTGCTAAGAATTCTGTTTTGCCCAGGGTGGTGTCACATTCTACAGGTTTAAGCTCCCATCTTAGAGTGGGACCAGGAAACCAAATCTCTTTACTTCCAAACATATTGGCCTCTCAGTAGTAAAAAATAATAAGTAAAATTAAGTAAACTTTTTAATTATCAGCAGGATTAATACAGACTTCCAGGGAGATGGTAGCTGAATATTTTTCCCCCTTCCTCCATTTGTGCATCCCAAAGTCACTGACAGGCTTTGGTGGAAAGTCACCTCCCTTGCTCCCCTGCTGGTGCGGCCGCTATGCTGAGACAGAGCCTTGGACATCCGGTGGTCAGGTTGCTGTACCCGCACACCTCTGTCTTGTAAAAGTTTGTTTTCTCCTGTGCTCCCAAATGGTTGCTGTATCTACAGTGTAATATGTTACATTGCGGTGAGTAGTGAAGTCAATTTAAATTTCCCTAACTGAATTGTGAATCCACTGGGAGCCAAGTCTATTTCACTTTCTCATTTTCAAGACCCGTAAGGCAGTGCCTTGCATCTTGTGAATAAAAGAGGGTAGTAGAACTGCATTACTATTGACTGTGTTTTAAGCAGTTGCCAATAGTATTGTTGGGGTATCATGAGGGAGCTCATAATGTGACCTTAAAGAATTTCCCACAGACCTTTGCAGGCTTAGTAAGCTGACTCTCTTTTGGGTGTGAAGCTACATTAACCTAGCTCAAGAAAGCAATAAATAAAATTAAAAAGTCAATATATTACCTTACACTGAGAAACATACATCTCAGCTCACATTTCTTGGAATGTCTTTCCATTAGATTCAGCTACAACGTGGTGGAAAAGTAGAAAGGTACTCAAGTTTTCTTTCTTTTTTCATCAGGGTGTCGCTCTGTTGCTGAAACTGGAGTGCAGTGGTGCAATCGTGGTTCACTGCAGCCTCAAACTCCTGGGCTTAAGCAGTCTTCCCAACTCAGCCTCCTAAGTAGCTGGGACTATAGTCACGTGCCACCACTTCCAGCTATTTTTTTTTTTTTAAAGATACGGGGTCTCTCTATGATGCCTCAAACTCAGGCAATTTTCCCACCTTGGCCTCCCAAAGCATTTGGATTACAGGCATAAGCTACTGGGCCCAGCCTCAAGTTTTTTTACTAGCAAGACTGACTGGCATTAATAGAAACAGGCAACATATTACTTTAATTTAACTTTAAACTGCATGGTTCCCAATAATCCAACTCATCTCTTAGGATTGTTTCCAAGGAGACACTGTCAATTATGGTTTGAAGGAAACAAAAAATTTCCAAAGAAGAAAAAACTTTTATAGGAATTTAAAATTTACTCATTTGGTCTCTTTTAGCACAATTGTCTACCTAAATTAATGACATTTGTCTTATTTGTTGCTTAACTGAGATTTCATTCTATTCAAGGAAAACTAACGACCTGGAGAATGGACATCTTTCCCAACATGAGAAAGACATGCAGGTTTTTATTTTCCGATAAAAAAACTTGTCTTCTACGAAACAGGTCCCTGAGACCAAAAAGGATGGAACCTTGGTTTAGGCCCGGCATGGTGCCTCACATCTGTAATCCCAGCACTTTGGGAGGCTGAGGCAGGCAAATAATGAGGTCGAGAGTTTAAGACCACCCTGACCAACATGATAAAACCCCGTCTATACTAAAAATACAAAAAATTAGCTGGGTGTGGTGGCAGGCGCCTGTACTCCCAGCTACTTGGGAGGCTGAGGCAGGAGAATCACTTGAACCCGGGTGACAGAGGTTACAGTGACCTAAGATCATGCCACTGGGGGAGATCCAAGATGGCCGAATAGGAACAGCTCCGGAGTACAGTTCCCAGCGAGAACAGTGCAGAGGGTGAGTGCTCACTGCATTTCCAAACAAGTTTTCATTGCCCACAGACCAGGAGATTCCCAGGCCAAAAAGCTCCACGAGTTTTCACCATGGCAGTTTCAGCTGGTGCCAGGTCGGTGCACAAAAACTCACACAAATTTGGGCAGCTGTTTCAACTGGCGCCCAGAACGCCTGGGAGGCAGAGCTGGCCATTCAACTGAAAGGGAGGGGGCTGAGACAGGGAGCCAGGCAATCTGGCTTGGCAGGTACCACCCCCACAAAACAAGCAATCTGAAAGGCTCTGGATTGAGAGTTTCGCAGCAAGCACAGCTGGACCCAGGACTGTCCAGCTCAGTGGGGGGAAGGGCATCCCCCACTACTGAGGCAGTTCACACAGCAGCTAGGCAGAGCCTGCAGCAGCTCAGCAATCCCTCTGCTGGCAGAGTGTGACTAGACTACTCTGTGCGGGGCAAGGCACCTATGAAAAAAGGCAGCAGCATGACAGGAACTTACAAATAAAGCCAACCTTCCTAGGACAGAGCACCTGGGAAAACAGATGGTTATGAGTTCACCTGCAGCAGACTTAAAGGTACCTACCCAGCAGCTCTGTGCAGAACAACAGAGCTCCCAGCACAGCACTTGAGCTCCTATAAGGGACAGACTGTCTCATCAAGCAATTCCCTGACCCCCATATACCCAAAGAGACACCTCATAAAGGAGAGCTCAGGCCAACATCTGACAGGTACCCTTCTGGGATGAGGATAGCAGAGGAAGAAACCGGTGGCAACCCTTGCTGTTCTGCAGCCCCTGCAGGCGATCCCCAGGCAAGCGGGGTCTGGGGTGGACCTCCAGCGGTCCTGTAACAGAGGGACCTGACTGTCAGAAGGAACACTAAGAAGCAGAAAGAAATAGCTTCAACATCAGTAAAAAAGGGCATACATTCAGAGTCCTGATCCGAAAGTCACCAACTACAAAGACCACAGGTGGATAAAACAACTAACATGGGAAGAAACCAGCGCAAAAAGTATGAAAACACCAAAAACTAGAACGCCTCTCCTCCTCCAAAGGATCACAACTCCTCACCAGCTAGGGATCAAAGATGAATGGAGAATGAATCTGATGAATTGACAGAAACAGGCTTCAGAAGGTGGGTAATAACAAACTTCTCAGAGCTTAAGGAACATGTTGTAACCCAATAAAAAGAAACTAAGAACCTAGAAAAAAGGTTAGATGAGATGCTAACTAGAAGAAACAGCTTAGAGAAGAATATAAACAACTTGATGGAGCTGAAAAACACAACATGAGAACTTTATGGAGCATACACAAGTTTCAATAGCCGAACTGACCAAGCAGAAGAAAGGATATCAGAAATTGAAGATCAACTCAATGAAATAAAATGAGAAGGCAAGAATAGAGAAAGAAGAGTGAAAAGGAATGAACAAAGCCTCCAAGAAATATGGAATTATGTGAAAAGACCTAATCTACATTTGATAGGTGTACCTGAATGTGATGGAGAGAATGAATCCAAGCTGGATTCATTCAAGAGAACTTCCCCAACGTAGAAAGTCAAGCTGACATTCAAGTCCAGGAAATATAGAGAACACCACAAAGATATTCCTCAAGAAGAGCAACCCCAAGGCACATAATCGTCAGATTCACCAGCATTGAAATGAAGGAAAAAATGCTAAGGGCAGCAAGAGAGAAAGGTTGGGTTACCCACAAAGGGAAACCCATCAGATTCACAGAGGTTCTCTCAGCAGAAACCCTACAAGCCAGAAGAGAGTGGGGGCCAATATTCAACATCCTTCAAGAAAAGAACTTTCAACCCAGAATTTCATGTCCAGCCAAACTAAGCTTCATGAGTGAAGGAAAAAGAAAATCCTTTATGGATAAGCAGTTGCTGAGAGATTTCGTCACCATCAGGCCTACCTTACAAGAGCTCCTAAAAGAAGCACTAAACAAGGAAAGGAACAACCAGCACCAGCTACTCCAAAAACATACCAAATGGTAAAGACCATTGATACAATGAGGAAAATGTGTCAACTAATGGGCAAAACATCCAGCTAACATCAAAATGGCAGGATCAAATTCACACAAAACAATATTAACCTTAAATGTAAATGGACTAAATGCCCCAATCAAAAGACACAGACTGGCAAATTGGATAAAAAGTCAAAACCCATCAGTGTTCTGTATTCAGGAAACCCATCTCACATGCAAGGACATACATAGGCTAAAAATAAAGAGATGGAGGAATATTTATCAAGCAAATGGAGAGCAAAAAAAAGCAGGAGTTGCAATCCTAGTCTCTGATAAAATGGACTTTAAACCAACAAAGATCAAAAGAGACAAAGAAGGGCATTACATAATGGTAAAAGAATCAATGCATCAGGAAGAGCTAACGATCCTAAATATATACACACCCAATACAGGAGCACCCAGGTACATAAAGCAAGTTCTTAATGACCTACAAAGAGACTTAGGCTCCCACACAATAATAATGGGAGACTTTAACATTCCACTGTCAATATTAGACAGATCAACAAGATAGAAAATTAACAAGGATATCCAGGACTTGAACTCAGATCTAGAACAACTGGACCTAATAGACATCTACAGAAATCTCCACCCCAAATCCACAGAATATACATTCTTCTCAGCACCTCATGGCACCTACCCTAAAATTGACCACATAATTGGAAGTAAATCACTCCTCAGCAAATGCAAAAGAATGGAAATTGTAACAGTCTTTCAGACCACAAGGCAATCAAATTAGAACTCAGAATTAAGAAACTAACTCAGAGCCACACAACTTCATGGAAACTGAACAACTGGCTCCTGAATATCGACTGAATAAACAATGAAATGAAGGCAGAAATAAAGATGTTCTTCGAAACCAACGAGAACAAATATACAACATACCAGAATCTCTGGGACACATTTAAAGCAGTGTCTAGAGCAAAATTTATAGCAATAAATGCCCACATGAGGAGGAAGGAAAGACCTAAAATTGACACCCTTATTATCAAAATCGAAAGAGCTAAAGGAGCAAGATCAAAAAAACTCAAAAGCTAGCAGAAGACAAGAAATAACTAAGATCAGAGCAGAACTGAAAGAGATAGAAACACAAAAAAACCTTCAAAAAATCAATAAATCCAGGAGCTGGTTTTTTGAAAAGATCAACAAAATAGACAGACTGCTAGCCAGATTAATAAAAAAGAAAAGGGAGAAGAATCAAATAGATGCAATAAAAAATGATAAAGGGGATATCACCACTGACCCCACAGAAATACAAATTACAATCAGAAATTACTACAAACAACTCTATGCACATAAACCAATAAACCTGGAAGAAATGGATAAATTCCTGAACACTTGCACCCTCCCAAGCCTAAACCAGGAAGAAGTTGAAATCTTGAATAGACCAATAACAAGGGCTGAAGTTGAGGCAGCAATTAATATCCTACCAACCAAAAAAAGTATAGGTCCAGACGGGTTCACAGCTGAATTCTACCAGACCTACAAAGAGGAGCTGGCACCATTCCTTCTGAAACTATTCCAAGCAATACAAAAAGAGGGAATCCTTCCCAAATCATTTTCTGAGACCAACATCATCCTGATACCAAAACCCGGCAGAGACTCAACACAAAAAAACTTCAGACCAATATCCATGATGAACATAGATGCAAAAATCTTCAATAAAATACCGGCAAACTGACTGCAACAGCACATCAAAAAGCTTATGCATCATGATCAAGTAGGCTTCATTCCAGGGATGCAAGGCTGGTTCAACATACCCAAGACTATAAACGTAATTCACCACATAAACAGAACCAAATACACAAACCACATGATTATCTCGATAGATGCAGAGAAGGCCTTTGACAAAATTCAACAGCCTTTTTTGCTAAAAACCCTCAATAAGCTAGATATCAAAGACACATATCTCAAAATAATAAAAGCTATTTACAGCAAACCTACAGCCAATATCATACTGAATGGGCAAAAACTGTAAGCATTCCCTTCAAAATCCAGCACTAGACAAGCATGCCCTCTCTCACCACTCCTATTCAATATAGTATTGGAAGTTCTAGCCAGAGCAATCAGGCAAGAAAAAAAAAAAAATAAAAGGTATTCAATTAGGAAAAGAGGAAGTCAAATTGCATCTATTTGCAGCCATGATTGTATATTTAGAAAACCCTATCATCTCAGCCCAAAATATCCTGAAACTGATAAGTGATTTCAGCAAAGTCTCAGGATACAAAATCAATGTGCAGAAATCACAAGCATTTCTATACACAAATAACAGACTAACAGAGAGCCAAATCATGAGCAAACTCCCATTCACAATTGCTACAAAGAGAATAAAATACCTAGGAATACAACTAACAAAGGATGTAAAGGACCTCTTCAAGGAGAACTGCAAACCACTGCTCAAGGAAGTAAGAGAGGACACAAACAGATGGAGAAACATTCCATTCTCATGATTAGGAAGAATCAAGATTATGAAAATGTCCATACTGCCCAAGTAATTTATACATTCAACTCTATCCCCATCAAGCTACCAATGACCTTCTTCACAGAACTGGAAAAAAACCACCTTAAACTTCATATGGAACCAAAAGAGAGCCCACATAGCCCAGACAATCCTAAGCAAAAAGAACAAAGCCAGAGCCATCACACTACCTGATTTCAAACTATACTACAAAGCTACTGTAATCAAAACAGCATGGTACTGGTACCAAAACAGAGATATAGACCAATGAAACAGAACAGAGGCCATGGAGGCAATGCCACACATCTACAACCATCTGATCTTTGACAAACCTGACAAAAGCAATGGGGAAAGGATTCCCTGTTTAATAAATGGTGTTGGGAAATCTGGCTAGCAGTGTGCAGAAAGCAGAAACTGGACCCCTTCCTGACACCTTACACTAATATTAACTCCAGTTGGATTAAAGACTTAAACATAAGACCTAACACCATAAAAACCCTAGAAGAAAACCAAGGCCAAACCATTCATGACATAGGCATAGGCAAGGACTTCATGACTAAAACACCAAAAGCATTGGCAACAAAAGCCAAAATAGACAAATGAGACCTAATTAAACTCCAGAGCTTCTGTACAGCAAAAAGGAACAATCATTAGAGTAAACCAGCAACCAACAGAATGGCAAAAAATCTTTTGCAATCTACCCATCTGACAAAGGGCTAATATCCAGAATCTACAAAGAATAAAACAGATTTATAAGACAAAAACAAACAAACCCATTCCAAAGCTGAGAGAAGGATATGAACAGACGTTGTTCAAAAGAAGACATATATGAGACAAAAGAGACATTTTTCAACAAACATATGAAAAAATACTCATCATCACTGGTCATTAGAGAAATACAAAACCACATTGAGATACCACCTCACGCCAGTTAGAATGGCAATCATTTAAAAATCTGGAGACAACACATGCTGGAAAGGATGTGGAGAAATAGGAACACTTTCACACTGTTGGTGGGAGTGTAAACTAGTTCAACCATTGTGGAAGACAGTTGGCGCTTCCTCAAGGACCTAGAAATAGAAATTCCATTTGACCCAGCAATCCCATTACTGGGTGTCTACCCAAAGGATTACAAATCATTCTATTATAAAGAAGCATGCACACGTATGTTCACTGCAGCACTGTTTACAATAGCAAAGACCTGGAACCAACCCAAATGCCCATCGACAATAGACTGGACAAGGAAAATATATATTCCATATGCGCCATGGAATACTATGCAGCCATAAAAAAACCATGAGTTTGTGTCCTTTGTAGGGACATGGATGTATCTGGAAACCATCATTCTCAGCAAACTGACACAAGAACAGAAAATCAAACACTGTATGTTCTCACTCATAGGCAGATGTTGAACAATGAGAACACATGGACACAGGAAGGGGAGCATCACACACTGGGGTCTGTTGAGGTGGGGCCAAGGGAGGGATTGGGGGGGGGTTCATGGTTAAACATTTCTTAGTTTACAGATTTGTTACCTCTTGCTATTAAAAAGCATGTGTAAATGTTTCTTTGTAACATTAGCCTAGAGCCTCCCCACAAAGCCGTAAAATGACTGAGTACAATTAAACAGTATCTAAACAAAGAAATCCATTTTATTATAACTTTATCATTTCTCTAAAATTATTTATATTTAATCTTAAGCTACTTGGATCTGATTTTTGTACCATTTACTATTTCCTTTTTGAATGAAAAATTTCAAATGTAAAATGAGTAGAAAAGTAATTTGAGTTTTCCACCTACAAAGTTTGCCAAACTCTCAGTTGAAAGCAGAGTCTCATATGGGAGGAAGAATTCTAAATGCTAAGCATTCAAAGTTAATTGGCTAATAAGACATACCTTGGTAAGACCCTTGACATTCCAGGAATATGTCTGGAAATCAGTTACTGAATTTCCAAATACTGAAATGTTTGGGCACGAGTCTTCCTGGGTTTCTGCTGAATCACATTTTCATTCACAGTAACATGTTTTCTATGTCTATCCTTACATCACAAAAGTAGCCTCCTTTCCAACATTTTCCAACTTTTCTCTCTGAGCTGGCGGTCATTACACAAAGAAAAAATGTGTTATAGTCCTGACAACTGAGGGATCAAAGAGTTGCTCTGAGGTAGAAATAGGGGTCATGCCCCTTCTTTGCTCTGGGTGCTTAGCACTGCCACATGACATCATTCAGATGGGCCTTAGCAAAGTCTCAGTCATTGCAGAGGGTGAGGAACCATCCGTGTTGCTTGCAAGTAGTGGAATCCACTATTGTTAACTCTGGATGTAGCGAGACTTAAAAAAAAACTGGGTGAGTCTTCCCTCTCCTTCCTCCCCATTTTGTCTTCCTCTCTTCTTACCCTTCTGAAAGGTAGAAGCAACTGGATAGTGGCTGAGAACTTGGACTTTGGAGCCAGGTTGTCTGACTCTTGTGTACCTCTTACCAGTTAGCTGTTTACTCTTGGGCAAGGTATTTAAGTTCTCTGTAACTGAGTTTGTTCATCTGTGAAACCTGTCTCTCCCAGTGTTGCTGTGAGAAATAAATGAGTTAATATATATAAAAATCTTCTAGCACTGCCTAGCACCTAGTACTCACTCAAGAAAAGAAAAGGAGCTCCTATTGTATCCTATTGTGTATCGAGTGCTTCGCTAGGCACTGAAAAGGAATCTCTGACATGTGGGATATGCTGTGTACATGACCAACCCACTTTATGTCACTCAAGTACAACCCCAATAGAGATTGACTCTATTTCTGATTCTCAGTCTAATTATTCCCAGGAGAGAAAGTATGATTGGCCCCAAATTGTACTAGACATTTACTGCAAACTGAGCCTCTGCGGCCATTAGACCAAGGTTCTTTCTTTTGGTTTTGGTTTTGTCTTTGAGATGGAGTCTCGCTCTGTTGCTCAGGCTGTAGTGCAGTGGCACGATCTCGGCTCACTCCAACATCTGCCTCCAAAGTTCAAGCCATTCTCCTGCCTCAACCTCCCAAGTAGCTGGGCCTACAAGTGTACATCATGCCAAGCTAATTTCTGTATGTTTAGTGGAGACAGGGTTTCACCACGTTGGCCAGGCTGGTCTCAAACTCCTGACCCCGTTATTCACCCATCTCAGCCTCCCAAAGTGCTGGCATTACAGATGTGAGCCACCGCACCCGGCCTCGATTTGGAATTTTAATATTCAAAGATAGAACTCATCTATATTAAAAAGAGACTGTCTTCCTATACAACCTATTTACAGAAATTTGTATCACAAGATTCTTTTCATGATTCTGATGCATTTCTCATAAATTGAGCTTTGCCAGCTTAATTTCTTACATGGAATAATCACTAGTGATAAAATATGTTCTGCAGCGTCACAGAATTAACTAGAGCCTGGCTCGTTTTAATTACGTACATGCTTGACATCTAAAAAGAGAGTGAGGAAAAAGAGAGAAAAAAGGAGTTATGTGAAATTATGAAAACTCAAAGCTCGTTAATCCACATCTTAATGTCTTCTTTCTCCAGACCATACCTGGAGTTCTAAAGAGCCCTCAATCTGACACCTTACTTTCTTGAGTTACAGACAGTTGCATTCCTTAAAACCAGTGACAGTCACAATGAAAGAGAAAATATTCTCAGGAGGAAGTAGCTGTCAAGGATGGCTAGACTGGAAATTTTACTTATCTTGACAGCAGTTTTGACTGTAATGGATTAACCTCCAGGATTAGTGTTTGCCTACTTTCGCCTTTTCCTACCCTCTCCTCGGTTTAAGCAAATGTCTGGATCACTATGATGTTGTTCTATTGTCTGGATGTGGTTTCACAACTGGGAGGGGGATGCTAATGGAACCAAGCGAGAGGAAGTCAAGAAAAATACTAACCATGTTACAACGTGCAGGGTAGCCTCCCGCAAAAAGACTAGCATCTCAATAGCGCCAAGGTTGAGGATCTTTAAGTCTCACCTTGCAAAGAGCAGAGCATGTCTGTGAACTAAGAACAATTATTATTTTGTGATGTAATAGAATGCCTCAATTTGTGCTCTTGTCATAATTTAACTCCTTTAAACATGAAATAAATATGCAGTGTATCCTTCTGTATGTGAAAGATTCTTCTGTGCTTAAAATATTATCTTCCTGAGTGATAAATAAAATTAAGAATCTCTGAGTCCGACATGAGGTCAGTGAGTGAAAATTGCTTGCCACTATTGGATAATAGTAATCTGCAGCTAACAAAGTCATTCGCAGCCCTGGCTATACATTGTGGTTACCTGGGGAGATTGTGAAAAGCAGTGGTGCCAGGGCCCCAACCCTTGGAGATGCTGGTTTAAATGGTCTTCGTTTGGGCTTGAACTTGAGTGTCTTTGGAACTCACCAGGTTGTTTTAACGTACAGCCAGGGTGGAGAACCACTGAATCTAGCCTGTGGGCACCACTGCAATGCCCATAGATTTAGAAATTCAGTTGAGGGCTCAGACGGGGACTCATTCTGGTGATTAGCTAAGTAAATAAAGCAGTTTCAGGAATTTCCCTTGGTACACTCTAATCTTACCCGTTTCCTCTGAGTGACTGAGGTTTGGCGGGTGAACCCCAGAACCTCCCTAAAGTCCGTCAGTACCTGCTAAAGCCTGGGTGAATGACTCCCACAGAGAATCTAAACTCTAAGACTTTAAAAGCAACACTGTGAATGCTAGGTGTCCATACTGTGCTAGCTTTCCATGAGTGTTTATCCTTTCTTCACATTGTTATTTTTATACCACATGAAGTAGGAAATGGAACCAGCTCAGCTTTTGCCTATTAACTGCTTCTCAAACAGTATGTTTTCACCAGGGAAGACAAGGTGCTATTTGAAACCAAAACATTAGGGAAAGCAAATACATTTTTCGAGAGCTAATGTTTCTTCTCCTTCTCTTCCCCAAACCCCCTGGAATGAAAAGGATGGCTTTTCCTCTTTGCTCTATTTTCTTCCTTCCAAAGACAGGCTTCTAGGCTAACTCTTAATGATAAATGTGGATATTTTCTCTACAAATTTGTATGATTCCATGAGGGAGGTCTTCCGGACACTGTTTGCTGCAGGAAGGAATTAGATGAAGTAGGGAATGACCAAGGAACTTAGCAAATACTAGCCCCACTCTTCCCAAAGCATACTTTTTTTTTTTGAGACAGAGTCTCACACTGTCACCAGGCTGGAGGGCAGTGGCACAATCTCGGCTGCGACCTCCGACTCCCAGGTTCAAGCAGTTCTCCTGCCTCAGCCTCCTGAGTAGCTGAGATTACAGGTGTGCATCACAATGCCCAGCTAATTTTTTGTATTTTTAGTAGAGATGGGGTTTCACCATGTTTGCCCATATGTTCTCGATCTCCTGACCTCATACTCCGCCCGGTTCATCCTCCCAACATGCTGGGATTACAGACATGAGCCACCACACCTGGCTAAAGCCCACCTTTTAAGCCCATTGCTTTGCTGTAGGGTCAGAGCCCTGTGCAATCTTGCACTGAAGTTTTAGATTATAGCTCACCCTTGAAATGATGCAAAAGAAATTTTACATAAAGGGAAAAACTTAAATAGATTGGTTTTATATTTGTAAAAATATTATACTGTAATAAAAACATGTATATATACTGATGTGGGTTGATCTCACTTAATAACTGTAGGCAAGCATACTTGTTCATTATCAGTTCAGAAAAAAGGCCAAGATATTTAATAATATTTTATTTGAAACATGAATTATATCAAGCACAAGGATAAATATGCAAATTTGGACTTAGATCTCATAAATCCAAGAAAGAAAAATGATTCTTTCAGCTCTTTCTCAAGATCTAGAGAAAAAAGGAACATACGAACTCCTCTGATGAACTGGTTTCCTGATAACCTTTTAGACGTGATGCACTTAAGTCCTTTTTGTTTTTTATTTACCAATATCTGCCTCTGAACTGTGACAAATGAGAATACTAGAAAATCATTACAACTGTGAGAGAATGGTCAACTACAAAAAGTCAATGTTTTGAAGTCAGACAGATCTCAGTTTAAATAACAGTTCTAGCACTTACTAGCTTTTATCTTTGGCAAGTTTTTAAATCCCTGAACCTCAAACTCCTCAACTAGACATAAGAATTGCTGCAAGAATTACAAGCAAGGCACCTGGCACCAACCTGGCCACAGAGCTGGCCTTCAGTAAACAGTAGGCTACAGTGATGATACACATTGCATTCTTTTTTTACCCCAATGTTTATTTCATCTACCTCACTTACAAGCCTTTTCAATGTCCTCTGTTCCAATAATGGAAATGTGGTCTGACCATGCAGAAATCGGATTGAGGCAGATGACCCAACAAGGAGTTAGAACAATGATCAGGAAACTGAAGAGTGAGTGAGAAAAATACTAAACATCTTAGTTCATCAGGATAAGAAAATTAAGAGGGTTGTTGGAAACCTCAGATTATGGTATTGAAACTGTACCCACTCTTAGTCCTTGACTTTTGAGACTGACTCTGCCATCCCACATTTGCATGATTCTTAGAAACTATGAAAAATACCAATTTTGAATCATCAGGGGAGGAAAACAATATTGCTTCTTTAAATGAGTTTGCCTTTAGAATTTCTTTTAGAATTTATCCCTATGATTGGATTTCACTTTTTAGTTTGTATTTCAATACTGTATGTTATAAGAAGCACCTTCACTAAGTGAATAAATTCCCTTTCAAATTTAAGATAATTGGCCTTCCAGACTTTACTAATTACACACTAGGTTGATTGTTTATTTCATTTTTTTAAGACGGGGTCTCACTCTATCACCTAGACTGGAGTGCAATGGTGCAATCATGGCTCACTACAGCCTTGACCTCTCTGGCTCAAGCAATCCTCCAACCTCAGCCTCCCAAGTAGCTGGGACCACAGGGATGGACCACCATGCCCAGCTAATTGTGTGTATGTGTGTATGTGTGTGTGCATGCACACATACATGTGAATGCACAGAGACAGAGTCTCCCTGTGTTGCCCAGGCTGGTTTTAAACTTCTGGGCTCAAGCAGTCCTCCTCCTTTGGCTTCCCAAAGTGCTGGGATTACATATGTGAGCCACCATGCCCAGTTAATTGGTTGACACCGATCATAATACCGATCCCAAATGATTATTGTTGCAAGGTTTAAATTAAATATTTAAGTGTATGTGAAACCTGGCACGTACTATGTGCTCAGTAAATGTTCATTTACTTCCATTGTTGCACAATGTTACTCAACATAAGTTTTTTTACTTACTGCAAATATTTTGAAGAAAAATATAAAGAAATAATATTTCTTCAAGTTGATAGTGCAAAGTGTAGGTTTATCTTGCAAACTTTCTTTTAATTTAGAGCTACCATTAACCTAAAGAAAATCTCTAAGAGAGACATGGAGCTAAAATTTAGTACTTTGCAAATACAATATGCTTCAGTATTTGGGATTTGCTTTCTCAAAAAGTTCTGAGTAAGTAACAAAATGTTTGGAAGCCCATTAACATTGGAATCGGATTCTGAAAAAAAGAAATAGGTTTCAAAACTACCAAAAAATTCTAAATTACATCTATTTGGGGGCAAGAAAATAAATCTAACTAAGTCTGGATTTTATTATAAGAGGAAACTATTTTTTGCCCTTTAACGTAAGTCTCACAGGGATCAAAACGAAAGTCAATTTAGAGGAAATCTATTTGGAAACAAGCTGAATCCCACGCTCTGGGAGCAGGCAGTGCAGTCTCTACCAGCCCCGCCCCCAGGGACTGAGTGACCACAGTGTTTTAACCCTTAGTGGGCATTGTTCTGGAAACTGGAAAAGGACCCATCTTATTCCAAAAGGCAAGTTTAATATTTTCAATGAATTCGGGATAAGAAAAATAAGTGGGTTACCTCTTATTTTCTCATAGAAACTATATTGCTATGCAAACACTTCCAGCAAAACTTTTATTTTGGGTTCGAAATAAAAGAGAATGACAGAAGCATTGTTGGAGACTCTGACACAGTGAAATTACTGTAGAGAACGTATAATGGCTCCGGGGCTGACTGGGAGAAAATGTGTCCAGTTCCTGGATCAGAAAAGATAATGGTCATCAAAAATAGTTTCCAATATCTCATATAAGCAAAATGTATCTAAATGCAGGTACTGTAGGTTAAGGGGGAACAATGGGTAAATGTAAACATCATGTCTTTAAAATTCATCTTGACTTCTGGGTTTATGCATTTGAAAGAGCATTAGTGGGGTTAAGTACATTATAAGGCTAGGGGATTGAAACTGAATCTTTTCTAATTCTGTGGAAAATGCAATTTCCAGAATATTTAAACATAAAAGTGAATGAGTTAACTATGAGAATAATGGCAGAGAATTTTCCCTTTAATTTTTTATTACAAATTAACAAATTTTTTATTAGAAACAATTTTTAATAAATGAGTACATCTGAAAAATAAGGCAGTCGAGCATTGCTTTTTAGCATGAAGACATACCTATTCTAAAAACTGCCCTATGTTCGTTCAAATTGCAAAGTAAGTATTTTACAACCGTAAGATTATACATAAGAAAAGATTGAATAACATGATAAGGCCATGACTTTGCTAAAATGTTGGCTGAAAATAATAAGAAAGAAAATTCTACATGTGGTTAAGGTCTCAAGAATCTATTTTTAAAAGATGTTGGAAGAAGCCTGGAAGAAAATCCACTAAAGTTCTTGATGGTTGCCTTCAGATGGCGGTGTCATGGTGGAATTTTTTCAGCTTTATATTTCTATTTCCATATTTCATATAATCTGCATGCTTTATTTTTACAATCCTTAGGGGGAATAAAACAAACTTTCTATGAAATTATAATATCGAAGTGTGGATATTTCTATTTCATTAGAGATGATATTCACATACCAAAAATTTGCTAGCTTTCTCTCCTTTTCTTTTTACTTACTAATTTACTGTCATCTTACCAGGATTTTTTTTTTATTTCTTCTTAATCTCAATGAGAAATTTACTTTGAAAGAAGGAGATCTAACTTTTTTTTTATACTCTAAAACAGTGTTTGTGCTTTTTTTCTGGACTCCAAATTAGATGCCTTCCCCAGAGTGATTTCAAAGGCTGTAGCAAAAAAGCCTCCATCGTGGCCCTGCTAGCACAGTCCCTGTTACTTTAAGAGTAGTGTTCCGCCTCCCCCTCACACCCACGTACTTGTCCTCTCTTTGCACAGCAAGTGCCAAGCAGTGACATCTACTATAGTTTCTAGGACACGATGGTCTCTGCTCTACAGGGTAAAAAAGGGAGAGAGCAGGAGAGAAAGAAGGCGGGTGGTGAGGGAGAAGGAGCACAAGCCCAGCTATGTTCCCAGAGGAGGAGTCACTTCCTCGCAATAATCCTGAGATGCTGTTTATGGCTGTTCTGCTGATATGAAGGCCAGAGCCGCAGGACGCAGCCTCCCCCTGGCTGTCCATTAATCACGAGGGGCTGTTACAGAGTGTACAGAGTGGGAGTTCTGCCTACGAGTGGCCTCTAACTGTCTCCAGCTCAATGAAATGAACCTGTGTGAAAACTTGTTTTATGAGAGATTGGTTTATTTGTAACTAAACTACTTCCTCTGTTATTTGATAAGCTCAAATATTTGCTACTGATAGTCTGAGAGTGTCACATTTATTATCCAGTTTCAGCCGTTGCCTAACTCCTTTGGAACTGACTCTGTTAACTCTTTGAGGGACAGCAGCAGGTTTGAGAGGACCAGCTTCTGTTTTCTTTCAGCAAAGCCACTGCCATCTTTCAGGCATTGAGTCAGCATTATTGTAGAATGCCTATGACATGTGAATCAAAAAGAAGCCTTTCTCTTCTAAAACAGAGTGCAGACAACTAGAGAAACAGGAGGCTCTGAGAAATTCCTTGGAGGTTCTGGAGCCCCTGTGAAAATGAAGGGAAGGGATTCTGACTTACTAATATAAATCTAAGATGGTTTTGCACGTACTAGTATTCTGAAATCACACATTTTAAGTATCTTCAGGATGACTTTCTATAGTCTCTTAAACCCTCAAATATCATTTGTGTAAGGCATGATCTCTCTAAATCCAGCAGCGTTATGCTTCTTGACACTTGGACTTTTGGAGTCTGAGCTCATTTGCATTTGGCAGGACTTGATTTCCTGCTTAGACAGAACGGAGGTAAGGTGGTGGTGAAAGGCTTTACAGTACTCCCTCAAAGAGCTCAGAGGACTTTCTGGATATATAAAATTATGTTTCCAAGAATTCAATGGACCAGAATGAGGCAGATTTTGTTTGAAACCAGGCTCTGTTACATGTAACACATTCGAAAAACTTACACTGAAGTATCTCTCCTGACAGACCCATACTGGGACTATTTTTCAGTTCTCTTGCTCTCCCATCGGCTACACAGAGCTCTCAGTGAACGTAGAAGAGGCTGAGGAAATAACCACTTATGTGTGGCAAAATGTTCCAGCCTTGCAGAGATTTTCCCAAAATCATTAGACCTACCAAAATGCTTTCCAGAGGCCAGGCCCACACCTTCTTCATCAGATTTTCCATACCCCTCCAGCCTCCAAGTACTGTCCATTTGTATTTCCTAAGAGAGCCAGTCATTTATAGCTGAAAATGTAACCAAGTTTACTCTCATAAACCAGAGATCTCCTTGCCTGTTAACCAGAAAAGAAAAATAGTGTTTTTCCTAACTCATTTCAAGACGATCAGAATATGAAGATCCATTCATACCTATTTCCCCTCAAAAAAGAGGTGAACTGGGGGCAGCTACACTCTAAGGGCATATAGAGATGAAAATGTGGAGAGGAAGAGAGCCAGGCAAATCTGCTGTTCCATCATGGTGAGCTGGGAGGGGGTTAAGGGTTAATTGCATGTATCCCACCTCTGGTCTGTTTTAGGCCCTGTTCTCAGCAGGTGGCTTTCCTGCCTCACTGCCCCCACCGCTTATCAGTGGAACAAAGTCTGGCCCTGAGTAATGACCTGAATTGTCATCTGCAGTAGATTTAGATTCAGAAATAGTCAACTAATGTGTTGAATACATCTTGCTTTTTAGTTCTCCCATTCCTTTCTTCATTTTGGTTATTTTTTTAAATTGTAGCAAAAAATACATAACATGTGACCTACACTCTTACCAAATTTTTAAGTGAAGTACAGTATTGTTAACTCTCAACAGGCTGTTGTATAGCAAACCTCTAGAACATTTTCATCCTGCATGACCGAAACTTTACAGTCACTGAACAGCAACTCATTTACTCTCCCCTCATCCTCTGGCAACCATTATGATACTTTCTTCTTTAATGACTTTGGCTACTTTAGATACTACATGTAAGTGAAATCATGCATTATATGTCCTGTGACTGGCTAATTTCACATCAAGTAATGTCCTCAAGTTTCATCCATGTTATAGCATATGACAAGATTCCCCTGTTTTTATGGCTGAAAAATAATTCGTTTTTTGTATGATAGCCTGTTTTCTTTAAACACTCACTCACTGATGGACATTTAGATTATTTCCACCTCTTGGGTATTGTGAATAGCTGCAATGAACATATGATTGCAAGTATCATATATTTGATAAGGAGTTATATTTAAATTATATTAGGAACTCCTACAACTAGTAGCAAACAAACATACAGCTAAATTGAAAAGTGGGCAAGGCCGGGCGTGGTGGCTCATGCCTCTAATCCCAGGACTTTGGAAGGCTGAAGCAGGTGAATCACGAGGTCAGGAGTTCAAGACCAGCCTGGCCAAGATGGTGAAACCCTGTCTCTACTAAAAATACAAAAACTAGCCAGACGCAGTGGCAGGTGCCTGTAATCCCAGCTACTCAAGAGGCTGGGGCAGGAGAATTGTTTGAACCCGGGAGGGTGGAGGTTACAGTGAGCCCATATCACGCCCATACCAGCCTGGGTGACAGAGTGAGACTCTGTTGGGAAAAAAAAAAAAAAAAAGTGGGCAAAGGACTTGAATAACTTGAATGTACATGTCTTTAAAGAAGACATGCAAATGGCCAAGAAGTATATGTAAAGATGCTCAATGTCAGTCATTATCAGGGAAATGCAAATCAAAACCACAAGGAGATGTCACCCCACACCTATTAAGATTACCATTACCAAAAAGAAAGGAAGAAAGGAGCAAGGAAGGAAACAAGTGTTGATGAGGATGCAGAGAAATTGGAACCCACGGGCACTGTTGGTGTGACTGTAAAATGGTGCAGCCGCTATGAAGAATAGTATGAAGGTTCTTCAAACAATTAAAAGTAGAACTATCACATGATCCAGGAATCCCACTTCTTAATATTTATTCTAGAAAATTGAATTGAGGATCTTGAAGAGATCTGTACTCCCATGTTTTTTGTAGCATCTTGGGGTTGTTTGTTTAGGAATTCAGTCCATGCAGACCTTACATGGTATAAAAGTGAAGTAAAGTGATGATGGGATGAAAAAGGGATGGAATTTGATTCAGAGACCTAGGTCTTAGTTGAATCTCCAACCTTTATGGAAAGTCATATCCTTCTATTATAAGAACTAAATGACAGAACTTGGATAAGAGTTTTATAACCTACAGCGCACTATACAAACGTTTGTTGTCACTTGAATAAGCAAAACATTAATTCTGCTTAATCCTTCCTTTTCACAAAATTAAAAGAAAACACCCTAAAATTTGAGGTGTTTTTTTTTTTTATCAATTCTGGATTAATTGAGTAATAACTAACTTTTCATGTCTCTTTTTACCATTTAGACACACAAAGTATTTTATTTTAAAAAAACAGTGTACAACAAAGTATTCATATATGTTTATGTGCATAATATATTAATATATTATCTTAGATGAATCCTTCAAAAATTCTGCAGCATTCTTATGTAATAGATTTCTTTTCAAGGTAATTTTGAAAATGTTTCTGTATTAAAAACATATTTGATCATCACTATTATCCTCAGCTAGTGAGTCACAAATTTCCGGACAGAAAAGTAATCAAGGTTGAAATCACTATAAAATGGAACAGAAAGTTCTGCTAATCAGGTTTTCTGGCATTACATTTCCACTGTTACCACCTGTGCTGGGGAAGGAACAGGAGAGAAGGGAGCGGAGTGAGTTAGTCTCCCAAGATGGTGCCATTAATTCATACTGTACTTTCTCCAGCTCTCTAGTGTCATCCGTTTGATCACACTGCTTCTGCAGCTCACCATACCAAGTCAGTTCAGTAGCACAACAACGTTCATGGAATGTCAGGAGCCCTTGGAGGTGTAAACTATGTACAGCTGAAGTTAATTCTCTGCACAAGCTCATATTACTTGTTTGCTTGGTAGTTCCTTCCAAGGGCTTCTAACCATCCCTTGATTTCTTTGAGCTCACAGTGTCTGATATAGTTTAGATACTCATATTATAGAGGTTGGTTAGTTGTTGTAGTTATTCTTATATTTAACCTGATATTCAGGTTAATTGTTAAAATTTGGCATTAAACTTGACCTAGATTTGAATACTGGCTTTTCAATCTATAGCTCTGTGACCCTGAATAAGTTACTTAATCTTACTGAGCTTTGAGTTCTTCATCTATAAAATGGGAATAATACTACCAATTGCAAATGTTTTGTAAAATTGTATGTAATGAGATGTGTAGAATGCTTAGGCCAATGCTGGATAATTGTCTCTATTTTTTCCTTCTTTCCGAAACGCATATTTTTTAATTAAAAAAAAGATATTATGAAGAATGACCACAACATTAATTGTAAGGTGAAATGGAGATTTGAAAGAAGTTTTATACATGCTTTGGATTTTTCTGAGCTACATCTTCAGAGTGCTACAGATTCATTTTTATTCTCTTCTGCTATTTCAAGGGAAATTTGGGGAAGCCCTATACATATTAGTTGGGATTTTTACCAACTGCAAGTGACAGAAACCTCAACTGAAACTTGAATTAAGTGGAAATGTGACTTAATGGTTCATACTGCCAAAATGTCAAAGGTAGAATTCAGGCATAGCTGACTCCAGAGTTTAAACGACAGCATACAGTAAGATCTTAATAAATCCTGTTATTCTTGCTCAAGAATTTTTTCATTTGCTATTTCTCCAATATAGATCAACTTATTCTCTCTCTCTTCTCAGACTATATTTTCACTAAGAAAGTCCTCTAAGTGTACTTAGTCCTCTACGTGTAGATGTAATCTTAGCAACTCTGATTCCTAGACATCATCTTTTTCAAGTTTGGTTTGAATTCAAACTTTCCCCTACACGGTCCTTCTTGTTCCATTCTCACCATGCTAGCACTAACTTAAAACACATGAAAGTCTTGGAGAGAACCTTCATTAACAGTATTATCACTGGACTATTTATCTACGTGCCAGGTATAAGTCTCAAGCTTTAATCAAGAAATTTACAACAAGCTAAGATTCTTGCTTTTCTCTCTTTTATTTCATCCTTACCCAGAGGTGATGAATAGAGGACAGACTTGAGTGGAAAAGAAAACAAAAGTTAAAATTTTAGGCCAGGTGCGGTGGCTCACATCTACAATACCAACACTTTGGGAGGCCAAGGTGGGCGAATCACCTGAGGTCAGGAGTTCAAGACCAGCCTGGCCAACAGAGTGAAGCCCTATCTCTACAAAAATTAGCTGGGCATGATGGCACATGCCTGTAATCCCATGTACTCAGGAGGCTGAGGTGGGAGAATTGCTTGAACCTGTGAAGTGGAGGTTGCAGTGAGCCATGATTATACCATTGCACTCCAGCCTGAACAACAGAGTGACACTCCATCTTTAAAAAAAAGCTGAAATTTTAAAAATGATCACTGCTTGAAACATTATCCCATCTGATCCAAAATATTTCATCTAAAGAAATTTGCAGGAGAGATCCAAGATGGCCGATTAGCAGCAGCTCAGGATTGTAGATCCCAGTGAAAGCACAGAGAGTGAGTGAACGCTGCAATTTCAGACAAATTTCTGTTGCCCACAAACTGGGAGATGCCCAGTGGAGGAGCCACACGGGTCACCAGCACGACTCTTTTGGCCAGCGCGGCACTTCTCAGTGTGGAGTGTACAGGACTGGGTGCCCTTTGAGTCAGGCTTGGCTGGTCCCATCCCCACAAGGAGAACAGCAATTGGAAGCACTGAGGACTGAGAGTTTCACAGTAAGCACAGGTGAACCTGGGAAGGCCTAGCTCTGTGGGGAAGGGGCGTCCACCAAAGGAAAACTAAGAAACAGAAAAAACTTCATCACCAACAAGCTGGACGTCCACTCAGACCCAATCTGAAAGTTGGCAATTACAAAGACAACAGGTGGATAAATCCACAAAAATGGGAAGAAACCAGTGCAAAAAGGCTGAG